>NDXB01005663.1:27221-63864 GCA_002631895.1 Agapornis roseicollis | reverse complement strand
AATTTTCAGTCGCAAGTCTGCTCTTCCAGAGGAGAAGCCTTTCTTTATTAAAAAAAAAAAAAAAAGAAAATAATAATACCCCCACCCATCATGAATAATAATCCATGTTTAATCATGCAAATGGCAAGTAGTGTCTGGTAGGCTCATTTGTCTCATTTACGCCTCCATGGGAATTTGACCATGCCAGTGACTTGACCCCATCAGCCTAAAGCGGCAGACTTGCTCCAGTGGGCCTTGACCATGGTGCTGACTGGTGTCTGTGCACCTTCCCATGGTGTAAGGCTTCCAATAGTGGTTTGGTCTTTCAAAACGAACCTTGGTGCTGGCTGTGTTAGCAACTGTACTGGATGATGCAGTCTTGAAAGAAGGATCTGTATGTTTCTTAGATGACAAGTGATGACACTCTCCAGTCATTTGGATTTGGGGTTCCTGCTAGCAAATACTTGTACTCTGTGTAGCTTCACTGTCTCTTCCTAGGCCAGTTTATTCTCTTTCTCCAGAAGTAGCACTCTCATGTGGATGTTTGGCATAGCATGGAGTAGCAGTGCAATTTGTGTTTACATTTATGTGTAAATCCGCCAGAAAACCTTTTTATTCTTAATGGCTCAGATTCCTCCTCAGTGTGACTGAGTATTGCTGAACCACAGGATTTAGCATTGCTGCCTTTAAGTGCTGTGGGCCCATTTTCTCAAAGGTTTGCTTATTTGTTTTTTGCTAATTAAGTATGAGTTCAGGGCCCAGCTACATCCTACTGTCTATTTAAGAAAGATAAAATGCCAGAAATCCTGCTTTGGGCCTGTGAAGTCAGGTCAGAAGAATTGGGCTTAAAGAACATATTATATGCTGGGTTTGCTCTTTGTCTGAGTGTTTTAATATCTGCAGACTGGAGAGGCTTTGCAGTGTCATCTCTGGTGTGCTGTGATATGCTGAGACACTGCTCCTGGGGACTGCTGCAGGCAGTATACCCTTCTCCTGTTCAACTCATTTTGGGCTGCCCTAGCTAATGCCTCCCAGCAGCTACAAGAGATGTGCTGCGAAGTGTGCTGTGCCAGACTCTGCCTTGTCAGTGTGGGGAGACAGGAGATGCAGTGACAGTGGCTTCTCTGTGTGTCTCAGCTGGCACTGGAAATGCAGGTTGCTCTTACATTTGCTGGCACGCTGGTACCACGCTTTGCTTGCACCAAGTCCCTTCGTGACTGGGCATTTTGATGGTAGGAGGAATGGAGTGGAAAGGAGCACTCGGAAGGAAGGTTTTGACTGTGCTCTTTGTACGGAAACTATTCACTAATGACAAGAAAAATAATAATAAAAAAAGAAAGCACAAGGCACTGCATAGCTTTTTTCATGCAGCCCAGTTTCTGTGTCAGCCTGAGTGTGTTGTGAGTCACACTGTGCCTGTTGACTGTACTTGGGGACTGCGCCTGGGAGCTGCCCAGGGATCCCCAAGAGAACCTGCTGCTGCTGCCACCTCTTCCATGCTGTCTGTTCTGCCTCTCAGCCTCCCTTCCCCAGCTTCACTGTAAACAGTCACTCTGTGTCAATTATTACTGCTTGTATTCTTTGTGTTATTATGCCTCTGCACAGGCAACGCATGAATCCATCACAGCAAAGACAGTCCTCACTTCCCAGAACCCACAGTCCAGCTGCTTCTTTCAGTGTCAATAGTCTGTAGCTCTAAGGGAGGGTTGATGTTTGCTTTGGGTTTCTTTTTTTATCTCTTATTTAAACACCTCTGTCTCTATCTTCCTTGTCAGTGTGTGTGGATGCACATGCACCTCTAGCAGTGTTTTCACCCAAATTTTATCTTCCCACACAAGATTTGAGGGTTGAATTTTCTCGGAGCTCTCTAGGAAGCCTGGTGTTATGCAGGAATATCATATCTTATTGTCCTAATGGGAGATAAATAGCTTGGAAGAAATGTAAAAGCTGTACAAATGAAAGTAGAAGTTTGCAGGTTCTCTAGAAATGGTTATAGAATTCTTGCCCTCCTTTATAAAACTATAGTTTGCTTCCACTGAAAACACTACGTTTTTGCCTCTGATTTTAATGGGGACAGAACCAAGGGCTGTGGGGAACATGAATAGAACTTATTTTCTCCTGAAGACTTGCAGGCTATGTTACCTTCTTCTTTCTGGCTGCAGAACGCTGTGATGACTGGGGTGTGGACACAATGAAGCAGATCCAGATTTATGAAGGGGAACCTGCCAAGATCAAATGCCCACTTTTTGAGACCTTCTTAAAGTACAACTACAGCACAGCCCATTCTGCAGGTTTAACCCTGATCTGGTACAGGATTGCACAGGACCGGGATCTGGAGGAGCCCATTAATTTTCGTCTCCCAGACAATCACATCAGTAAGGAGAAAGACACCCTTTGGTTCTGGCCTGCTCTTCTCAATGACACTGGGAATTATACATGCATGCTCAGGTAGGTTGTACGGGGCAGCCTCTGTAAGTCTCCAGTGTAACTGAAGGACTTTCATGGAAGCAGGAAAATTATGCTGTTAGCACCAGATCTTTCTGTAGGGAGAAGACCATTTACAAAAGCATTAATGGGGAAAGAATGTTACAATTATGAGACCACTCAGTGTTGAGCCAATTTACTTTGTAATAATGCTTGGAGCTTTGCAAACACTAATGAGCATGCCTCTCCTTGCTAGCTGTGAGTGTCCATGAAAATATTATTGCTGAGTTCATGGCAAATTCCACAGGCACTCACCATTAAGAAGTGATCTGTATGTCTAAAGTAAAAATAGCTTCAGATGCAGGGGTAATGTTTTGACTGCATGCTAATTTGGCTAAGATTTATGAGATTCAGACTTCTAGGAAATTAAGTGTCTCTACGTGTGGTACAAAACTAACATAGCATCTGCTATGCAACTGAGCACAAGAGCTCTTTTTGATCTTCCCCACATTGTCTCTAGTTCATTGTGTCTTTGACCTTATTATCTGCTTTACCAGCAGGGGAGCGGATGTTGCTTCTTAGTCATCTTTAGAGGCTTTTCTGAGTTGTGCGGCCACCTCTGATGGAGTTTTTTCCCATATATAAATGAGTCAACTGAAGCTGTATATACCTTATCAGAGCTATGATACTCATTATTGCAGATGTGATTTTTATTTCATTGAACTGCTATAGGAGTAAACAAGTTTTAGATAATCATCAGCCCTATCCTCATCTGTCCTTAGAAATACAACCTACTGCAGCAAAGTTGCATTTCCCTTGGAAGTTGTTCCGAAAGACCAACACTCTTGTGTGAGCCATTCAATAAAACCCATTGAGGAGATGTTCTACTTGGAGCATACCAATGAGATCATATGTCCAGACATCGATGGATTTTACCCTGCTAGTGTAACACCAACTGTCAAGTGGTACTTGGTAAGAAAGACTTATTTGGTCAGTTGGAGAATGCAGTGTTATATCTGAAAAAGCAATGGCTGTCATGAGAATTATTTTAGAGCCTCCACAGTGACAAAGCTGTTAATGAAGCTTTTGTAATCTTAAGAACTTTTTTTTCTATTGAGTTCAAGAGTAAAACTGCTGTTGAATGGAAGTTGAGAGCTATCACTGAAACCTTTTTGGCCATCATGCACAAGTGGAGAATAGCAGGAATTTAGAAACCTCAGTTCAGCTGTGGGCAGTATATTTAACCTCTTGTATAAGCCAGTCGCTATCCCTGCAAAGGACACTGTGATTTGTATTCCCACTTATGGATAAAAACAGAACCAGTGAAAAGAGCATCCATTTCAAAATTTCCAAGGTCAGGAAATGAAGTTTGTATATCAGGCTGCTGCAAGGATCATAGCTGCCTATTTAACACAATTCAGCAAACCTCTTTTCCGAAGATGGAGGCATTCCTGTCCACCCTCCATACTGCTCTGGTAATTAGGCTGTCTCCAATCGTCCTCAGACTCTTGCCTAAAGAATCACTGCTTGATATTATTAAATTTTGACGTCAGCATTTTTCTCTAGGTGGATGCCTTCGGTCAAGAGAGAAAAAGAATTGTCAGGGGATGTGCAGCCAGAGGGTTATGGGTCTGAATTCTCTATCCACTCTTAAAAAGCTTCTGGAATTCTAGATAGAAGATTCTTTAAGAGTGGATGTAATTATATAAAGGATGTTTACAACAAGCATATCTGCTGATTTTTTAAAAAAAACCAAACAACAACAACACACACAAAACTCAGATAAAATACCAAGCAAACAAAACCAACAACAGAACACAACAAACCAACCAAACAAAAAACCCCAACCACCCCAAAAGAATAAAAACAACTCTAAAACCTTTCAGGAAAAAGTTACTTTTGTATCCAAGTGGTTGAAATCCTTTACTTGTCCCATTCATTGAAATTCACATCTCAGCAGTCAATTAGCAGGATGAAACAAAAAGCCCCAAGGAAGTAATTTTTCAGGCAGCAAGTCATCCCATGCCTAATAAAAATCATTAAAAATGGTATATGACCCCTGTCTTAAAGTGCCCCATTAGGATGTATCTGATTTAGAAATGTACCATTCAGAAATAATCTCTTATAAAATATGCACATCTTTGGGTTTTATGACAATCCAGATGTCATCTACGTAATCCCTTCTGAAAAGAGATCTCTAGCTTGGTATTTGGCAGAGGTTTCCTGCCTCACCTGACAGAAAGAGAACAGTTATTAAAGTTTCGGTGCTACAGATACTCATTTGCCAGTTGCCAATTTTGGGGTCTCATCCTCAGCTTAAGTCAGTCAGGGTAGCTTGATTAGTCCCGAAAGACTGACATCAACAGGGTACATGTCCTTTAATCTTAGTATCCATTTGTGAATACATCATCATTTTCTTCCTCTCTCTTCTTACTTTCATTCTGCTGAGGTACTCATCTTGACTGCAAATGTACTTCTAGATCAGAGATCTGTCTTTTATAAAACTGTCTGTACTTGAGGTGGGATAAAACTATTAGGGTCATCTGTTTCTTCACCTCATGTTCAAGGTGAATACCAGTTTGTACTTCAGTTTGTATATTGTTGTAGGTCTGACCTGCAACACAATCCCAAGTATGATATTCATAGTTCTAAAAATACTTTGTAGTAGTGTTTAAGCCAATATATTTACTTTTGGATTCCAAAACTCAAGTGTTTTTCTATTCTGACTCTAGAACTGTAATTTGGTGGATGGCTTCTATGAGCGATACCCTCAAGGGCCCAGGCTTGTCATTGGCATTGTCCGCAGTGTGTATAGAGGGAATTACACTTGTATTGTGACATTCAAGGACCACGGAAGAACCTATAATCTCACCAGAACCATAAACATGAAGGTGGTGGGTAAGAATGATTTTATAATATGTAAAATGCAGCTGGGTAACTGCAGAAGTGGCGAAAACAGCTGGAAGAATCTGTCACAGGATCTTTTTGTAGTTGTGCTCAATCTGCATTACCAAACTGACGTGGTATACTTTTGCTTGCTGCGGTCAGCCTTGTGTTATTGCCCATAATATTGCACTGGAGGTCCTACCCACTACCATGTCTAAAGCCCTAAGCGACAGAGCTTGTGACCAGGGTTAGGCTGGTGAGACACAGCCCATGAGATGGCCAGGGATACCTTCTGCTGGCATATGAGTGTGTAATTCAGGCATTCTTGCTCAGTTTTTGTCTCCAGTTCCCTTTTCTCATCATTATTTGTGAGATTGTCCTATTATAGTTAACTTGCTTTGGTTCTCTTGGAATTCCCAAGCTTTGTGTGCCAAGGCCAAGATTGTAAATTGCCCAGGCAGGGCTCTAGTTACCCAGCCCAGCATCTGGACAGATCCATCCCAGGCACAAGGGCTCAGCCAACCTGCCAGGGAATTGTAGACAGAACTTAAAAACCTAGGGAACAGTAGAGCACCTGCTGAGCTCCTTTAACAGCTGAATTAAATACTTGCAACAGGAAGTGATGCTTTTATTCTGTTTTTCAGAAGCACCAGTAAAAAGAAACTGATACAGGTTGTGCCTTATGGGAGATGTTGAGTGGGAGGTGAGACGGGTATGTAGCTCTTCTGATATCAAAGGCACAAAAACTTGTAGATAGACTTACCTAAAATTTGGTGGAGCCTCAAAATCTGGCCAAGTCTGGGGACTAGGATTAGGTTTCTCTTTGCACAGAAGTCTGCAGCAGAATGATATCACAGGCTGAATTGGAGCATGTGGAGTGGGGTGCAAGGGCATCATGAGTGAGGCTGCAAGGACACCAGGTTCTCATGAAGTCCAGTTTCCCATGGAGGGCTCTCTGTTCTCTCCTGCAGGATCTCCAAACAAGGCTTTGCCACCACAATTCGTCTCTCCAAACGAGAAAGTTGTCTACGAACTGGAAGCAGGTAAATTATAATACTTGCTGCCTTCTGCTGCTGCTCTGGCATCCTGCCTGCTGAGACAGGATGGGGAGACCCAGCCAGGCACAGAAGCTCTCTCCTTCCTCTGCATCCCTAGTGCTTTTGCTTTGTGGGGCACACGAACTGGCACAAAGATGCCTGACAGGGTGGGGTGCCAGTTCTCTAGTGCCAGAATAGGAAACTTTTAGAAGTTTCTTTTGCAAGAATAAATAAACAGCCATGGAGATGCAGGACTGCAGCTTTGGAGTTGGATGAAATGGAAGCCCTCAGCTGCTTAAAAAAATTCCTGTAGGAGCATGTCTCAGCCTTGTCCCTGGCTGTGCTTTGCTCCAATCCTCCCTCATTCAGTCCCACAGTGGCTCCAGCATCTTCGCCACATCTAGCTCATCTCCTCTCCCTTTTTGGCCAATTACTTCCTAATTAAATGACAGCTCTCCTTTTGCTGGCCTCACAGCATTGTGTAATGGGGTACCACACCACTTCCCCCCACCCCATCAAGTTATACTGATAGCTCTTTGGAGCAATTCCCTATATTGAATGGATTGTGTCCCATTACACTGCTGTAATAAATGTGGTGCCAGTGATGATTAGCAGCAGTCTTCACTTTAAAGCACGGCTTTTTTGGCTTAGAAGCTTAGACTTCTGTAGTCATTCTGTAAGATAAAATCACTTACGGGCTGATCACAAAGATATTCATGCTCCCAAGCCTGATCTTGAAGGAAAGTTAAATGTCTGAACAAGTGTTCCCCATACCAAAATGCTTTTGTGGATCTGGATCCTTTGCTTTATGGCATCTTTCTCATGTGCAGTGGGGATAATTAACACTGCCTGAATTTCAAAGGAAGTGGTTGGCATGGAGCACCTCCCTTCAGGTGTGTCACTTGGTGCAGTCAAGGAATTTGTAACACATTTGAGAAGGCAGGATATTTTCTCCTATTTATTTGTCTGCCATAACAGTTTAACACCCTGTACATGTTGATTTATCAGATGTCTGAAGGTGGATGCTGCCCTCATTCCCTTATAAAGGGAGGCAGAGCTCAGGATGGTAAGACCATTGGAAACCGCAAAAGTCAGCTTGATGCTGTTCCTGTTTTGCAATATCACACCATTTTCCTTTCTTCCCAGGAGATGACCTTGTTCTGTCCTGTGAGGTCTTCTTCACCTTCCTGAAGGAATCCCGGACTGAGGTGTGGTGGACCATAGATGGGAAAAACACAGGTGACATCACAGACCCGAAGATAAAAGTCACACAAAGGTAAAACAGTAATGTGAGCCTTCATTTGTATCAAAACTTGGGTCTTGCAGAGGGGAATGGACACAGATATGTGACTGTCCCATTTTCCCTTGCAAGGGAGTGTGGGATCCCCCAATTTCCTGTTAATCAGAAACCCCTGGGTTTGCACTGTGCCATGACAAACCAGGAGCTCTAGGGTAGAGGCCTGCAGATCTGGACAGTGTCTTGTCTTACAGAAGGATTTGAGGGAACTTCATTTATCAGTTCATATCATTCCTTGTCCAGGTCTTGGTAGTGGTGCCAACAGCTGGTGCTATTGTGGAACTGCTAAAACAGAAGCAGGTACTATTTTATTTAGAGGAATGTTCCCAAATAGCTTTAATGATAAAAAGGTTTCAAAAAACAGAGGCTGAAGACAGAAATGTAATATTATAGATAGTATTGATTAGAAGGAATAGGGATTCATTTATATGAAGAACTCAAATAAGGTTCAGAATCCCATTTGCTGTGTGCTGAATTACATGTGGATGGCAGTTTTTGAGCCAATAGGTTTGCAAACCTATGTAGAAAAAGGAAAGGCAAAAGTAAATACTATTATCCCCATCTTGCAGATGAGCAATTCAGGCTGAGAGACACAAGCTGACTCACAGGGATTGCACAGGGAATGTGATGTGGGCTCTGAATCCTGAGTTCACAAGATCTTGTTGCTTTGCAAGCAAGAGATTCCTTTCTCTAAAATGCAGTGTGACACAGCTGCAATGAGAAAATTGAGTGGCAAACTAAATATTAAGGCAAATCAGATAAAGAAACAGCTTCAGCTCTGTTAAAATCTGAGGTGTGTATCGATTCATAAGTATCAGTTTAGGTGGTTTGTTTGTCACTTTGGGGTTTTTTTTTGGTTTTTTTGTTTGGTTTTGAAAGAAAGAATTGGGTTACCTGACGTAAAGGAGTGTTTGTCACTAAGAACATGCTGTACTTTCACATATGTAATGCTCTAGTTTTTCTCTTACAGTGAAATTACTAGAGATTTTGAAGACAAAACTATCATAAGGACTCTAACAGTTGCAAAAGCCACACCAGAGGACTTGAAACGGAATTATACTTGTTATGCCAGAAACGCCAAAGGCGAGGACCGTAGCCAGGCCATAGTGCGCATGAAAGGTAAAATACATGCAAAGCATGGGTGTAAAATGAGGCATGCTCAAAAGCTGTTGGTCCTGCCTTGAGCCTTACCTTGCAAAACAGCAGGGGAACGGATAATTCCATGAGGCCTTTTTCCCCAGTATGCTGCTCTGTGTGCACTGCTGGCTTATTGCTGTCATACTGCACCGCTTCTTGGAGGCAGGGAGCCAAGGATGCGTGTCACATATACCCTGCCACAGTCAAGTGCCTGGGAAGAGAGAGGGGTGGATAGGCCTGTTTCATCCCATCCATGTACCATAATTGAAGCAGATCTGAGGGGACAGGCTACTTGAAATTATTTTGGGTTACTCGATTGTGTGAGGGTTTTGCGTGACACAACAGCCACCAGTTGGCATCCTCCAGAAGGCAGACTGCACTCATTGATTTTGCTCAGGGAGTGGGACAGTCTAACCATGATGCTCTGATTTTACTCTTTGCCATGTTAATGCTCCAGTCTAGATACTGTCATCTCAGCATGGATGGTATGGACTGATACAGGTCTATTGAGTGTGGGGTTTTCCCTACGTCTTTGTTTCATCAAAGATTTTGTTCCTGTTTTCCAGACCACTTCTCAGTAATAAAAACTGAGTCTTCACTATAGATACATGAGGTTTCCTGATTAAGGTGGATACTTCTACCTCCTTATCAACCTCATCAGAACTTCAGTACTTGCTTATTGTAGGTTGAACCTCCCCTCTCCCGTAAGGGATGCTGCCCTGCCCTGTGTACTGTGATAAACACATAAATGTATTGGCTTTTGCAAATCATAGGTGTGCTTATGTGGCTATAAACAGTATGAGTTTACAGTACAGAAACAAAGCTTGCTAAAGACATGGGGGTGGGCTTGATATAAGAAAAGCTGGTTCCTGAAAAATATAGATTTAAAGTACTTTTTAGCTTAACTTAGCTTGTAGAAAGAGAACAATGTTTATGTTATAAGTCTGTGGAATTTAGTGGCCCCACTAAACATGAGTTAATTGTTTCACACTGGGCTTCTAAAGTATCTTTAGTTTTAAAGAGCGAAGTTTGTGTTTTAAGTCTGTGGTGAGATAAGCAGGATTTAGTGACCCCACTAAATATGAATGAGTTATTTCACACCATCCTTCTACTTATCAGTTTGTTTAGAGACAGAGCCTCCCAAACACCTGCTAGCTTGAGACACTCATTGTCTGCCTGTCCTGAAGTAAATTTTGCAGGAAGGTTGCACTGTTCTAAATCTTTGCTAGTTATCAGAATAATTACAGATATGGCTGGTTTCAGCTAGTTGTGTGAATACTGGGGTGTCCAACTGTGCCAAAGGTGAAAAGTACACTGTGAGGAAGACTGCTTACTTCATCTTGAAGACCCCTACTCACAAGAGGAAGACTGCTTACTTCATTCTCAAGGCCCCTGCCCGCAATCACCAGAGAGCAGTGTGCAGACGCCAAGAGGAGGAGGCTTATGATAATAAGTTACTGGAGCTAGTTATAATATTCCTGGCCTATACGCAGGAATTATGAATATGTACGTGACTAATGCAATACTGAAAGTATATAAACCTGTAACAAATACTAATCACTGTTGCTTTTGCTTTATTGACTTTGTCCCTCTATAAGACCTTGTCCTCTCATTTAGAGGAATGAATTTGTATTTCACATGTACCTTCTTCCCCTGACTCTGCCTTATTAACATGAAAAGGCTTACAAAGGTCTTTACTTGAAGAGATCTTTCTCTTCCTTGTTGGTACTTGTCCTTTTTCCTTTTTAGTCCCATTCTGTTGAGACAAACCTTTCCTGGATCATTAGCAAGTAACAATAGAGCAAACACAACCGAGTCCAAAACCATCTGCCAGTGTATTCATCCTACAAATGTAATTCATCTGGGATGATGTTTATACATGTAGCAGAAGTGAATCTAAAAACTTTAGATTCTTTCTCTGTACACCAGTGCCTAAATGCTGTTTTCTAGTGAGCTGATCTGTACTCTCATCTTCCACTGTCTGGTCCTGGGCAGTTGAGTAGGTTTGCTCTGAGCAGACCTGGTTACTCACCATGCCTCCTTTCTGCTCTGTTCTACAGCAAAATCCAAGAACAATTCCTAACCACTGCTGGCAGAGCAACCTTAAACTAAGTTCACTGTAGACAATCCCACAGCACACAAGAACATCAAACATGCCAGAACCTAACCCCTCAGCACTTGTCTTCCAGGTTTTAGAGAGTATATATAAGTATATATATATAAGTTATACTTATATATACTTGTATATAAATATATATAAGTTTCCTGCTTTTTCTGGATTACTTCCCTCTCTTTCTCATGTACTTATGCTGCTCATCACCTGTTGAAAGTTTCTTCCTTTCTTTCTAAATTTCTTCCATTTTCTTTCTTGTAATCCAGTCTCTAACAAAGCTTATTAAATCTTGGAATTCAGTGGTTTCCAGTCACTGCTGTTCTTTTATCATGTAGTTTGCCAGTATGCATGTCAGCTGCCACCTGAATTGCCATAAAACCAGAGTTGCCCAGGAATACAGTTAGAAGAGTTATTTTCTGTCCTTAACCCAAAGAAGCAGCAGTGATGTGACAGAAACTGTATGAGTTGAAGGAGGGCCTGTGATGTCCTGGCTTGATGTCCACAGGTTTTCCTATCTGTTTTCAAATATTTCAGCTTTTCTGTAATGAACTCTGATTCATCTTTCCTGGTAGAAAACAATCAGACTGTGGCTAGTTACATCCTTGCTGTCAGTCTGAGACAAGCCACAAGAATTTTATGGCTTTGATGGCCTGGGAAAATGGCAGCCATTGCCTTTGTTTTACAGCAGGTCAGCTTTGTCTGGCTGTCCTATAAGTAAGTGCTGCAGTGTTGTCCCAGGTGTTTGCATGTACTGCTGAGAAAGGTTATGTTCACAAGCTGGCTTTGGACCATGTGAGTGGTTTCCATCAACAGATCGTTCTACCATCTGGCTGCTCCCAGGATCTTGCTCAGAGATGTAAGTCTAGCCTGTGCTTTGACTTGCTCTGCCCGGCCAGCCAGACCTAGTAACCCCAAATGGGGACTCCAGTGTGGCCATCCATTATGTCCTGCCAGAAAAGTCTTGGCTTGGACAGCTTGGCTCCTGGCTGTTCCTCTGTGGTGTTTGGCTACATGTGACACAAGCATGCTCCTGCTTAGCTGAAGGCCCAACCTGCTCTGTAAACCATACCTCCTATTTCTTTTTGAACTCAGCTGTAGCACCGAAGTACACCGTGGAGTTGGCATGTGGACTGGGAGCAACCATCCTGCTCATTGTGGTACTTATAGTCATCTATCATGTTTATTGGCTTGAAATGGTCCTCTTCTATCGGGCTCATTTTGGAACAGATGAAACCATTCTAGGTAAGGAGCTAAATGGCTTGCATTTATTTTACCCTGCTACAGGCCAGACCCTTCATTTTCATATAGGAGTGTTCATATAAGCTACTTTTAACTCTTTTCACAGCATAATGACATTTTGACCTTCTATTTCTATACCTGTATTCATTTGTGTGGGTCATTTTAGAGCAAGAGAAGTCAAGTTTGGGTCAGAGGAAAGGAAAGAGAAGTCCTCTGTATTCCCTACAGTGATAAAGCATGGATGTATCAGGTTCCCTGGGGCACTGCCCTGCTGATGGCTAGCTGCTTCATCTGATCTATAAAGTCAAAATAAGTTAACAAGTTTCAGTAAGTCCCTGGTTTCTTTGATGAAAGGATTCATTGAAATCCAAGATTTGCTTTAAAATGTGGGAAGGCATCCAAAGGGATGGATCTGGAATAACCTTTCTGTCCTCAGTTCTTCCACAGCTTCCCTGTGTTGCTGGGAGTTCATCTCTTAGGACTCAGAGCTGAGATTTCTGCTTCTGTAGGATAAGGAGGTTGTTCAAGTCCTTGCAGCTTGGGATGTGAACCTGCCAAGAGGGTGCTTGGAGGGTGTAGGCAGGGTGCAAGTCTCTGTCTCTTGGAACTGCTCATGTGGATAGCAGTGAGAGGAAGCAATGCTAGAGATGTCAAAAGACTAAAGGACCCTGAACAGAATGTGTTAGTCATTTTGCTGTGGTCTCATGCCTTCAGTGACCCATCAGAGTGAGTGCCTGCATGTTCATGGGGGATAGTTAAAGAGGGGGTGCTGCTGCCTTGTAACTATGTGTCTTAATGTATGGTGCCCAGGCTTAAAGCCAGCCGCCTTATATTTAATGAGCTTTCACTGATTTTTCCCGTGAAGCAAGTCAAAGGCTCAGCATGTGCAGTATTACAGGTGTCTCTTCTGCTATTTGTGTTTCTCTGCACTTCCAATGCTCAGACGGGAAGGAGTATGATGTGTATGTGTCCTATGCACGCAATGCGGAGGAGGAGGAATTTGTGCTGCTGACACTGCGGGGAGTCTTAGAGAATGAGTTTGGGTACAAGCTGTGTATCTTCGACAGAGACAGCCTCCCTGGGGGAAGTGAGTATTTCACAGGTGTTGTGCTCCATGCACACCCTCTCTTTATTGTTCTTTGGTGTATTGAAAACTGATAGGAACTGGCCTATCCAGATGAATTTTATCCTTTATTTTTTCTCCATCTCTATTAATGATCTCCTTTTGATATCTTCTAATGTGTTTGCTTCACATGACAATGTTGCAGATGCTGCAGAGCAGACTGCCCTACTTTGAATTCATGGACTTTGGATCAGGTCCCCACTGATGACAACCTGTGCTGATAAAGTCCTTTGGGGTGCCTTTTAGGTAGGACAGGGGGACTGCTGGGGTCCCAGCCCAGCTGTATGACAGAGGGAGAAGAATTAGTCTGGGATCTGTTATCTTTGTCTCCTAGACTGTTGCCAGGACACAGCATCTCTAAATTTGAAGGCAAATAAATATATGTGCCTCAGGGGACAGGCACACAGCTGTAGTCCTGGTAGTGTTCCTTCTAGCATGAGCCTGGATGACATGACAGGGCACCCTCCAGGCTCTATTTGCTTGATGCCAATGTCAGGCTCAGAGCCAGTGAGCTGTTTTCATGAATTCCTCCTCAAAACATACATCTCCTTCCTGTTCCCTTTGCCACTTCTTTCCATCCTTCCATTCTCTCTTTGTAGGGTCTCCTTTTCCTCCCAGTGCATCATTCCTGGGCTCCCTGCCTTTCAGCCTCACCCCTGGAGCACTCCCACCCCTGATCAGTGGCAGCGACCACCAGTCTCAATCCAGCACCAGCCCTCCAGGGCACTGCGGGGGTGGCTTGTCATTGCACTGCCATTTGCAACACTTCTGGGGCTTTCCCATTGCTTCTTAGCTAGGATTTGACTCATTTTCTTGGGGAAGCATGGTGGCCAGGAAATAAATAGCTTTTGGCAGCTGGTGTCATGCCTCCAGAGTGTGCATCTGTGTCACAGGAAGAACTATGTTGTCATTGATGAAGAAACAGTGGGAAATGGATTATCCTGCAAGTTTGCTAATGGGAACTAATCAAACTTGCTTGACAGCTAAATGAAGTTGCCTGTCAGCGTTATTCTATTCTTCATTGTATTTTCTAACCAGTCAAGAGCATTCCCTTGTCAATGAAGTGTTGGAGATCCTGCAGCAAAGAGTGCAAAGAGGATTCGCACTTGCAAGAAACTTTCACATTAATTATGGAGAGGTGCCCAAGGACAGTCTACCTGCTGATGTTAGAAAATCCAAGAGGATCCACAGTTACCATAACATATGTCCAGCTTAAAAGGTTTCACTTTTGGGGCACTTCATTAACAGTCCTCAGAACTTGCCACTTCTAGCAACACTCAAAACTGTGTTCATCGATGATAGCAACAGGAACAGCTGGATGAGTAACAAGAGTTAGCATGATAGTATTTCCAAAGCAAATTAATCCATGAGGGCACTCAGGGAGGGTGTGAATACTTGGTGTTTGGTGTTAGCAAACTGAGGCAAGATGAGTGAAGGGAGAACCCAGAGTCATTCTGGACATCTGCCATAAGAGGATGTAAGTAGGCATTTGGGCTTCCTGATGCCTCTTCAGGCCGAGTCTTTTCCAGCTGGCAATTTTTCTGTTTTGCTTCAGAGCCTCTTTTTCCACTCTCACTACAAGGAAGTTAAATCTCAGTCTACCAGAGCAGCCCTCCTGGCCCCATAGCATTCTTGTAGCATTGGGTAGTGTCATTGACACATAAAACAGTGCCTTTTAGATGTAGCTATCTCAGGCATCTGTGTGGCATGGGGAGGAAGAAACACATATGCAGGCAGCCTGGGGCTGGGAGTAGAAGATGTTGTTGAAGATATCACCGTATGGGACAGTGGGTACCAGTGATGGTGTAGGAGGCCCTACGTGGAATCACTTGCAGGGTTGGGAAACACCAGTATAGTCTCTAGAGAGTGCTTCCAAAGGATTTGATTGCCTCCTTCAAGAGACAACGGGGGTCACACTAGCAGCTTAGCAGCATGTTCTCAGCCATCACTAACCACCTCAATGTTTCTTTCTCCCAGTTGTCACAGACGAAACCCTGAGCTTCATCCAGAAAAGTCGACGTCTGCTTGTTGTCCTGAGCCCCAACTACGTCTTGCAGGGAACACAGGCCCTGCTGGAGCTTAAAGCTGGTCTAGAGAATATGGCCTCCAAGGGCAACATCAAAGTCATTCTAGTGCAGTACAAAGCCATCAAGCAAAGCAAAGTGAAGGAGCTGAAGAAGGCCATGGCAGCCTTGACTGTCATTAAATGGAAAGGCGAGAAATCCAAATTCCCAAATGGCAGGTTCTGGAATCAGTTGCGAGTGGAAATGCCAGTGACAAAAGTTAACAGGAATCTGAGCCCTGATGGGCTCATATGTATCCCTGAAAAATGTTTGACACCATCAGAAATCAAAACAAAACAAACCCCAGAAATCCACAAGTTAGGCCAGGGAGTGCGAAGGAACTCAGCCTTTTTCCTATAAAGGACTACCCCAAAGCATTTCAGAGGATAGTTGTGCCTCCCTGCAGCTCTTCTACTGCCCTGGCAGTAGAGACACCAAAGATGCATACACCTCCTCTATGCAAATGCATGTCCTTGTCATTAACCACAAAACCCCTCAGATCAGGGTTGAAATTTGGGCTGTCCAGGTGGGATGCAGTCAGCACCTTGTGATAGCATGGTATCTGTAGAGGCCAGTGCTCCTAGATCCAAATCCTATGGGACCTTCATTAGCTTCCAGGACAGAACTCCTTTTTTCTCTAAAGTGGCTTCACTCTGTCCTGGTCTTTGGTCCCTGTTGCAGAGGCTGGGGAGAACAGTTTGAAAGGTGGCTCCAGTATAGAGCCTTTCATACATGTCCCAGCTATATGTCCTGATTACTGTGAGATCACAGTTCCGCTTCAGTGGCAGGATTGCAGACTCTTGAGGCTCCTTATCTTTGCTCCCCACATTTCTGAAGGAGCAGGTGCATTCACATAGTTTGGCAATCTGAAATGGCTGTTACAAAAGCATTAAAAAAAAACCCCACCCCCCCAAAAGCTCTCTACTGTGGCATTTTTACTAATAAGTTGTCAGTCTCTGTGACTCTGCAGTCTCATGAGTATCCCAGATCTTTCAGACCTGTAATGCTCATAATCCATGGGAAATTTCTTGTTAGTACAGGGCATGGAACATGTCTGAGAGGTGCATCTTTGTAGAGTAAACTCAGGATTTTCACAAGCACTGTAAGGAACCCCCATTTACTACTGAACTTGCTCACTGTCTCTGTGCTGCTGGCTGGGGGAAAGCGTCATGCAAGGTGCTGCCAAGGCCTCTGGGATGACACTGGATATGTGTCCAACTCCCCAGGAGACCATAAAAACTTATTTGAACTTACTAAAAACTACACTAGCTCTGTCCATCTGGGTAAGACTATGAGGAAAAGCTGAGAGAGCTGGGATTGTTCAGCTTGGAGAGGGACAGAGACCTTATTGTGGTCTTTCAGTACTTAAATGGGGCTCATAAGAAAGATGGGCACAGACTTTTTAGTAGGGCCTCTTGCAATAGGACAAGGGGTAGAGGTTTAACTGAGAGGAGATTCAGACTAGATTTAAGGAAGAAAATTTTACAGTGAGGGTGGTGAAACACTGGCACAGGTTGTCCAGAGAGGTGGTAGTTGCCCCATTCCTGGAAACATTCAAGGTTAGGTTGGATGAGACTCCAACCTAATCCAGAAATCTAGTTGTCCCTCTTCTTTGTAGGGTGGCTGGACTAGATAACCTTTGAAAGTCCATTCCAACCCAAATTATTTTATGATTCTGTGACAATCTGGTGTTCTCTACCGTATGAAAAACATCACCATTCCTAATGCAGGGCTCAGGTTTAACCTCTACTTAGCTTTACAAAATAAGTCTCCACCTACCCTGTTTCAAGACCAGAGTAGCAGAATAGAGGATGCATCTCAGGTTCATTAATGTTTGCACAAAGTATAAAAGTCACTCAGTACCAGTCCTTACTTCAATGGGAGGCAGCAGGCACAGGAGGGGATCTGGTGAGTTAACCCTGCAAGACCAAGGAGAGACGTGTCCCTTCCCTTGTAGGACAGACCAAAGCACAGCAGGACCCTGACATTGACTGGTACTGTTGTTGACAATGTTTTCACATAAAACTACAAATTCTGGAGGTGTCTCCGTACTCCTACAGCTCCCAGTGCAAGGTTCTGCCCACTTAACTGTGGAATTCAGTATTACACACACTAAGTGCATGCTTATTTTTTATTGATAATGATTGCTCCTGAGTCACCTCTGACTCAAGCTTTCATTCTGTTGGTGTCCATCAGGTGAAGCATATCCATTCATAATGGCATTAAAAAAGTACTATGATTTGCAATCTACACATTAATCATCCATCTGAGCAGGAAGGTTTGAAGGCATCCCAGTAAACAACCCAGTCTTAAAGGTATGGGCTGGATCCTGACATCAGTGAAGCCTCTTGCTGTTAGCATCTTATGATTATAATGTTATTTCAGGGCACTGGGGAGCTGCCATTGGGCATTTACTGTACAAATATGGAACAAATAGAGCTTCTTTCTCACCTTCTTCATCCTCCCCACCCTAAGTAAGCTTTGCTTTAAGCAGGTAAAATTGCAGTTAGCTTCACTGAAGGCAGTTCAACTCCTTGTCTCAGAGATGCTTAAAAGCTTTGCTCTTACAAGCTTTTCTACTGTGTCTGTGGAGGGACAGAGATGCCTCCCACACTCCAGAAAGCTTCATTTGTATTAGATGACACCCAAAACCATGCTCAGTTTTATGAATCCCTTGCAACATGTTATTTTGCCCAGCTTCACCTTTTTTGTGTTTCCAGCATCCCTGTGATCAGCTGCCCAATCTGCAGGCAGAGGGAAGGCCCTGAGGCTAAAGCAGAACAGTGTTAGATTTCAATTTGATTTTTAAAAAATTGTCACAAAAATATGCATAAATTCATTTAACATCCCAGACCTCACCACATCACATCTCATTTTTGGCTGAGCTACCAAGAGAACTGCTGATGTTTTACTAAGTCTGATTATTTTAGGAAGTCAAACCCACCTCATTTGTTTGGCTGATTTCATTCAAGGGGTTTTCCAAATAAGTAATAGACCAGGATTTTCACATACGTTGCTTTGGTCCTTGGTGCCATTGCAACCCCAGAACAGGAGATTACTGAGAGACATCAGCAGAGCACCCACAAGGCAAAAGGTGTGATGGTCTTAAGGGAGTCTGAGAGGTCCAGAGGGAGCAGCATGGAAGGAATACCACTGGAGCAGGCTTCATTCCCCTGGAAGCTATACCTCTGGATTTTCTGGGAGCTGTCAAGCCAGGGATGTAGCCCAGTCCCAGCTGTAATGCAGATCTGCAAAGCACCTCATATATGCTTGCCATTTCATTGTATGCCATGTATGGTTTCCATTGTGGGATTCTGTCACAGCATGTTTACTTCAGTCGATTCATTTGAATTTTTGTGCTCTAACATTTATCAATATGCAGCTCATACAAAGTTCCTCATTGTTATTTCATGGGGAAGCAGAGTGACATAAATTGCAAAAAATACCTTCCCCACGCCATTTGATGTTGTACAGCTGTTCCAGAGTTTTCCCTTCTCTTTTCTGTATGCTTTTGCCTTTTTGTTTTTTGGTCTGTGAAGTATCAGTATTATTTTATTTTGCTTTTCAATAAAACATTTCCACTTTTGCATTTCAGTCCTTGTGCATTTCTCATGAGTATAATTTTCCTCCCCATTATGTCTGCAAAAGGCCATTAAAGAAAGATGACTCTGTATAGTCCAAGACTCGGGATCATTTGGGGACACCTCCTTAGCGATGGGGCATTTTCTTGTCTGTTTCATGGTGTGCCTGCAGATATCCTTAGGCATCGCCACTGCTGCCAAGGACATACAAGTGGAAACACAATGACACACAGCATTCAAGTGTCACCCAACAGTGGACATGCACACACAGAAATCCACTGACCCAAAGAGTGCTTACTCAGCAATTACAAGATAGAAAGATGGGAAGGAAACACTGTACCTTTGCTTGAGAGACCGAGCCAGAATGTTGAACAGAAATCTTGGAAAACTGCCCTAACCACAGAAATCAAACTCACTCCTTGTCCGCTTTACCCACCACCTTCCAGGTAGTTGGGTAGAAAAGATTCATTCAGCTTTGTATTTTCTCATCCAAGCCACTTTCTGAGATTTTTCCTTGTTTGTATGCTAGCAGGTTCATTGGGTGAGAGCCTAGCACTTCCAGACCACTAGCAAAATGAATACTTGAGACAAGCTATGGATCTGGGGTCTATGGGGTATGAATATGGGGCCTATGAGCTCCCAGCTTTTATTGGGCTGTGACACAAGTATAGCTCTTATAATCTTGTGTTAGATCTCTGGGGTGTACTAGGTGAGACACAAGTAAACAGGCAAAAATGTGCACTGATTTTGTAACCATGTAGTAACATCGGAGTTTTTCAATATAAAGCAGATATCCAAGACTATCAGATTCCAAGCTCTATTGGTACCCAAATCCCCACAGTGTTACAGCTGCCTGTTCCATCTTGTGCTGTTGGTGTCCCTGGGAGGGACCAACCTCCCTGCACACTGTGAAGTGGCCACTCAGGATTTTTCATGAGCTGGAATTACATTGTAAACTGAACATCCTCAAGCTATCCTGGTCAGCCAAGTCTAAATGCATCCCATTCTCAGACATAAAATCTATCTTTGGGAACTTGAGCATTTTCCCTGCCAAAAAAATGTCAAGTCTCAGAAAGTGTTGCAAATTCAAAATTGATGAAAGAAAACTGTCACTGTCAGCTCTATCAAAACATTTCATTTCAGCATGTTGGGATCATTTGCATTAATTGAACTTGAGCTTTTTTGAGCAGGCAGGTACAATAGATGTCTTCCCAGGAGCTGCTCCTGCCTACGTTGCACTGATTTCTGCGATTCCAGTTTCAAAAAGAAATCTTTCAAACCAGGAAAAAGATTTTTCTTTCACAAAATGTTGAAGCTTGGCTGATTTCAAAATAGATCTCAACCAGTTATAGAAAGGTTTGAATGAGGCCTGGACTCAGTAAATTAGGAGATTGCTGCCAATTCTTTGTGCCTTTGAAACAGAGTGGTAAGAATGATTCAATGCGTTAAGTGACAATTCTGACAGAACTGATTTTATCTTCTACTTTTGGCTTCAATGAATCAGTGTTTTCATGTGTGTGGTGGGGGAAATCCACCCAAACCTTGTGTACAAGAGAAAATGCTCCAAATAGCTTGATTTAATTTCCAGTATTATGTTAAAGAACCATACGGTGCCTTACTTTCTCTATTCCACTGCCACTCACCATCCATTACCCAGGATATTACTGTACAGTCATTTTTCCTATTCCAAGTTCTTGGTCCCCAGATAATCTTGTGACAGTGAGTTTTACAGCTAGTCATACCTTTAAAAAAATATATTTATGTTGCTTTTTATAATATTAAAATAAGATACATCCAGCCACAACACAGTGCACATTCTGCTGTGAGATGAGAAAAGAGACAGTCAAGTGCTGGAATAATAAGAGTCATTGCCATTGTAGGGAAGGAGCAGTATTTTTCATTGATACAAAAGAGCAGTGTTCCACTGGCAGGGAAGGAAATGAGTCTCCAGATTGAGGAATCAAGGCTTTAGCTTTTAGTGTGAAAGGCAATGGAAGCAGCAGGTAGCCCTTTTTTCCAGCTTTTTGCAAGATATTCTGCAGGGAGGGTTTTCTCTCTGAGTTTGCAGAGCTCTTACTGTGATGATCCCTGTCTTGCTTGAACCACCTTGTCCTCAGATCCCCTTCATCTTAGGCACCAGCACTCAGTAAGTGGGTGTGCTTTATAAGTTTTTACAGTTCTGTTAATCAGCTTGGGTTAATTTGTTGAGCCCCACAACCCTATTAATCCACATCCTTTCCACTGTTCATCCATTAGCCATAACATCTTCAATATGCTTACTGCAGCTCAAGCTGTAGATAGAAGTCCAAGGTCATCCTTCAGGCTTGCTGCATTTCAACATTCATAATAAAAGAGATGCTGCCCTTGCCTGGCACCATTCCAACCAAGCATCTTGCTGAGCTTTACAAACTGCAATTAATCCCAAGACATGCTTTTGAAGGATGGTATTTTCACCCCCCATGATGGCTAGGGGAACTGGTGGAGAGGCTTACAGCTGACTTTTGCTTTCTAAGCTTGGAGGCTTCTGTTTCTAGATGAGAAAGCATGAGAGGGAAAGTGGTGGGACTCAGCAGTGCAAACTGAAATGATGATTAGATTGCTTCACTTTGTTCCCCCCATGCTATGGGCTGCTAGAGCTGTGGGCAGGTGGTCCCTGAACAAGACCTGCCCTTTGTCAAATGCCTGCACTTCCCTGGTCTGGAGTGATGCTGCGCAGGGCAGAAGTCAAGAGTATTTCTTGGCATATCCTACCATACTCGCTTCTTATCTACCACTTCAGCCTTCTCAAAAACACATTGCAAAGCAAAAATGCTGCTTATTGCTCCTGACAGCAGGATCATGGAAAAGTTGAAAGCCACTGGACTTGTGCCAGGTTTCCCTCTGTGGGAAGGGGGGAATCTGCGCAAGTATGCCACAAAAAGCCTTCCTTCAGCTTTTCTCTCCCTGCTCCTTACCCCTTGTGCACCCCAATTCCTCTGCCTTTACACTTTTAGATACCACTGAAGCTGTGTTCGACTTCATCCAGAGGAGCCGCAGGATGATTGTGGTCCTGAGTCCTGATTACTTGACAGAGAAGAGCATCAGCCTTTTGGAGTTCAAGCTGGGCATCATGTGCCAGAATGCCATCGCCACCAAGCTTATAGTGGTGGAGTACAGGCCACTGCAGTGCACCCACCCTAGTATCCTCCAGCTGAAAGAGTCCGTCTCCTTTGTCACCTGGAAGGGAGAAAAGTCCAAGCGTTCTGGCTCCCAGTTCTGGAAGGCTTTACGGCTTGCCCTGCCTCTGCGCAGCCTGAATGCTGGCACTGGCTGGAATGAGAGCTGCTCCTCCCAGTCGGACATCAGCCTAGACCCCGTCCAGAGGAAAAGGAGCCGGTTGAAAGGGCAGCCTAACCCACGGGGTGCCACAGCAGTGGCTCTTGCTCCTGGAGGGACAGCCACAGCCCCCAAGTCAAAGGCCAGACATCGAGCCAAACACTTCTTGACGTGCCGGTGTTGTGGGACCTATTGCAATGGTGGCAGCAGACTGAAGCGCAAGCATCGGGCTGTGGCTGAGCACAGGTGGGACACTCAACTCTGCAAGTCAGGCTCAGGTAGACCCACAGCACAGGGGGTTCAGGGCAGAAGTCGACCTGATCCCTCATCGGCACAGGCTCCTGGTCTTGCCCTGTGCCATTACAGTGACCTGTCAAACAACAATGACTTCTATGTACTTTAGACAAGTGGCTGATGGCACCGCAGGTGCTGGGCAGCAAAAGGAACTCACTGCAGCCTCAGCTAAGATAATTTTATGACATGGTGTTTTTCACCATCAGTCCCATGTCACCACAAGGACTGCAGGGATATCACCAGTGCTGGTAATCTGAGCCAGGGACCTGCAGCACAAAGAGCAGTGGCTGGGGGCTGCCTGCCCAGATCCCTCTCCTTTATTTAAATTGTAAAGTGGAGCTGAAAATGTGTTTCTCTGGCATTGTTTTTCCCAGCTGTGGTTGTGTTTGCCTCAGGACTGCTGCTGGGGTCAGGTGTGGGAGGGCAGGTCCCCAGATCAGGGGTCAGGAGGTGGGGAGATGGAAGAAGCTGTGCTCCTGGAAATAATCTCTGGAGAAGGGAGTGCAAGCCTGCATTTTGCAAAGGATGAAACTGTGCTAATGAAGGCAGGAGTGCACTGTGCAGTATGGTGTGTTATCCACTGTTGTTTAAAACAACTTGGTCAAAAGTTTAAAGACAAGTCCCTTCTCTCTAAATAAAACTGATTTCTTTAACTTATTGTTGTTACAAGTACCATCAGAACTGGTAAATGTTGGAACTGTGTTCATCAGGCAGTGCCTGGGGAGGTGGTTTGCCCGGGCTGGCTGAGATCCCCTCCTGTTCCCAGTGCTTGCAGTGGGCTCCTGGGCTCGGTCCCTCTCCCAGCTTCACCATATGATGAATTTGTTCTGTCAGTTGCATGACCTTTCAAGCAGCAAGAAAGAAAACCATTACAAACCTAGGGAAATATGATTTAAAAAATTGTCCAAGTAGTCAATGAGCTCAGGGATAGGAATAAGACCTCAAATTCTCACAGAAAACCTGAGGGGCTGAAGCTGAGGGGGTCAAAACTCTACCACACTTCATTAAAAACCAGAAAGAGCCTTTGAAGAGTCTCCCTGGGGCTGCTTATTCGTCAGCCCATTGAGATGGCTGTCAGCTGTGTTTGGCACTCTTCACCTGCAATGAAAACTTCATTTGCTTCATTCTGCTTTGTACAATGACTTCTTTCCCCACCAAGGAAGGGAGCTAACCCTGGGAGTCAGCCACTCACCTTTGTTAATGCTCAGACATGCCAGACAGGGCAGTACACTGCATTTGTTTTCCTGAGACAAAAAAAGGGTCTCCTTCACCACTCTGTTCAGTCTAGTTGTTGCCTCTCAGGCTGGCAAGTAATTATTTTACTTCTGCCTTGGAAATATGAACTGAGCCCTGGGGTACAGGGTCTGTGGCCTCCAGGACACACCCTTATCTGATGTCCTTAGGTGCAGCCCAAGTGAATCTGCTGGACATCCCGCTTATTTTAATATTGCTGAAGCCCAGTTATAACTCACACATTGCTTTCCTTCCCACAACAGCCCTTCTTCCCTAGGATTGCCCAGACTTCCTTGAACCTTCTCAGGTCAAGTACAGCTGATGGCTCTCCCGTGCTGCAACAGACTAAGAAAACAGGAACCAAAAAACCTGATGTTGAGTTGATCTAGATAAAACAAGGGTAAACCCCCATCATGTCATAGGAATTAGAAATTTAGACTCCAGAGAACTCTCCAGGAGTGAATTTCTCTGTAATTTCAAGCAGACACATTGTCAATTGCTCAGGAAAGTTTTGTCCGTATGTTGCCATTCTCAGTGGTCAAAGAGAAGCAGAAATGAGATATTTGGGAAGTAAACTGATGAATTGTAGAACACTTTGTGAGAAGTAATATAGATACTATTAAATGGTTAAAAGGTTTCAGTTGCTTACAACTAGACGTGGCATGATACTCATTCTGGTAGAGGTGAAAACACAAGCTACAAAATACAGATACTTTGCAATCAACCAGCCTCCAGAGTCAGCATATGTGTTATTTGTTAGCAGCATTTAAACAGCTTTTATTTACAGACTTTGCCCTTATTTGACTCTGCTGCTGTCTCAGTCAACTACAGCAAACCAAAGATGCAGGAAGCAACAGCTGGAGCTTCTAACAGATATACAGAATGCATAAATCCAGCCCTTCGGCACAAACTGTCGTCTCTTCATGAAAGAACAAACATAAACTGGTAAGGACCATTGCTTCTCCTGTTGCTTCAATAGAGCTAATACAATTTTACTACCCCTTTCCTAGACACCAGATGGACCCAGGGCTTTGCTTGCTCTTGTAACAAATACTGAGACATGGTGGATTTCAGTGCATGCAGAGACTTTACCCCCTGAGGCCAATGTCCCAGATCCCAAAGGCACACCATACTGGGTGGGTTGTTTTGTCAAGAACACAAGGACCAAACATGAGAAACCTTTCATTTTATTTGTCTCTCATCCTAAGCACTTTGCTTAGAGATACCTATGAATGCTAGTGTGAGCTCCTGCTTTAAGACCAGAACAAACTCTTCAGAGTTGAATTCTGTTCTCTGAAAATCAGTTAAAACTTGTTCATGTCCCATCTGACACTAACTGGTACAGATGAACTGTAGTTACTGCTTTCTTCTCTTGTATACATGTATTTGTCAATTGTATAAATAAAAATGCAATCATCTCCAAAGTTAACAGTGAGAACAATATTATAATCCCCTTCACACCACCCATACCTCTCTAGAGAACTGTTCAGAGGGGAGCAGAGTTAGCATATATGGAGAAACTGTACTCTACCCTAATATAAAAACATTCATACAACTTTGTATATTCTACTTAAGGCATGTACAAGACAAGTAGGTCATAATGTGCACAGCAATTTGTGCAATATTTCCACTGTTACCTAGATGGTTTTAATCTGTGGAAGGCTGGTGGTGGCATGAAGACACTGAACAGAGCTAGCTAAGCAGTTAGGAAACACAGGCAAGTTAGTCCATCTTAGCATCAACCTGTCTTTACCTCAGTGACTGCAAAGTTCTGGTACCCAGGAGGTCTCTCCCTAGCAAGTCACAGAATCACAGAATCCTAAGGGTTGGAAGGGACCTTGAAAGATCATTTAGTCCAACCCCCCNGCTCACTGAGATCATCTCACTGTTTTTCTGAGTAGGTTTGTTCCAGTTAAGCCTGCTTCCGGTTTTTATACATAGTCTAAAATCACAGAATCACAGAATCCTAAGGGTTGGAAGGGACCTTGAAAGATCATTTAGTCCAACCCCCCTACGAGAGCAGGGTAACCTAAATTACATCACACAGGAACTTGTCCAGGTGACTCCACAACCCTGGGCAACCTGTTCCAGTGCTCTGTCACTCTCACAGTAAAAGTTTCTCCTGATGTTCACATGGAACCTCCTGTGTTTACACCCATTGCCCCTTGTCCTATTACTGGACATCACTGAAAAGAACCTAGCTCCATTATACCAACACTCACCCTTTACATATTTGTAAACATTGATGAGGTCACCCCTCAGTCTCCTCTTTTCCAAGCTAAAGAGACCCAGCTCCCTCAACCTCTCCTCGTAAGGGAGATGTTCCACTCCCTTCATCATCTCTGTGGCTCTAGGCACCCACTCTAGGGTGCCAACTTAAATTAAGGTTAGTTTTAGACTTAGTGTTAGGGTTGACATTCAGAGATCTAAAATGACTATAGCTCCAAAAGCACTAGTGTGGTAAAAGGCATGCCAAGAGGAATGTGGCACAGCACTAGTGTAACTCCGTCCACATCTGTCTCATTTGGGTGAGCCTTGCTGCTGGTGATGTGGGCCTCATCTCCAGGGAGACTCCTAAAATTAGGGTTAGGGTTAGGCTTAGCATTCAGAGATCCAAAAAGTCTATAGCTCCAGGGACACTGGGCCAAGCCAAGAGGAGCGTGGCAAAGCACCAATATTCCTCCTTACACACCTTTTATATTTGGGCCAGCCATGGTGCTGGGGATGCAAGCCTCATCTCTGTGTTGCCAATGAAGAGCGAGGCTTAGCTTTCAGAGATCCTCGAAGGCTTCAGCTCCTGCAGAAAACTGATAAGGAGTTGGGTGCACACTTTGCTTTTGAAAACATGGATTAGATGTTAGAGAACTAGGTAACTACTTGCACTGCATCCTTACCGTATGTTGGACTGTATGATAGAGTTCAGAGGGTTGTCATCAATGGAGTAGAATCTAGTTGGAAGCCTGTCAAGTGGTGTTCCCCAGGGATCAATACTGGGTCCAGTTTTATTCAACTTGTTTATCATCATCCTGGATGAAGGGCTAGTGTTGATTATGAGCCAGCAGTGTGCCCTTGTGGACAGGAGGGCCAATACTATCCTGGGGGGCACTGTGAGGAGTGTGGCCAGCAGGTCAAGGGAGGTAATCCTCCCCCTCCATTAGGCTATAGTCAGGCCGCATCTGGAGTGTTGTGTCTAGTTCTGGCCTCCTCAGTATAAGAAAAAGTAAAAGCTGCTGGAGAGAGTCCAGCAGAGGGTCACAGAGATGAGTAGAGGTCTGGAGCATCTCTCTTATGGGCGTGTTCAATCTAGAGAAGACTGGGAGGGGATCTCATTAACATATATAGGTATCTCCAAGGCAGGTGCCATGAGGACAGTGCTAGACTCTTCAGTGGTGCTCAGCAACAGAATGAGAGGCAATGGCCATAAACTGAAACACAAGAAGTTTCACCTCAACATGAGGATGAACTTTATGTTAAGGGTGGCAGAGCACTGAACAGGCTGCCCAGGAAGGTCATGGAGTCTCCTTCTCTGGAGACACTCAAAACCTGCCTGGATGTGTTTGGGTATAACCTGCTCTGGGTGACCCTGCCTCAGCAGGGGCGTTGGACTGGATGATCTCCAGAGAGGTCCCTTCACAGCCTAACAATTCTCTGATCCTGTGACTTTGCATGTCTGGTTTGGATTTTTTTTTTCCTTTATCCATTTTTTTCTTATTGCTGCTCATCTTTGACAATCACTTCCCTTCCCTCTTCACTAATATTTATATTGGTGTTCATAGCATCTAGCAACAGTGGAAAACTTCAACCAACAAAATATGGTAGGGGTATGAAAGGTTTTTGAAATGCCTCTGTTTGATACAAGTCAGATCTCTTCGAACAATACTTTGATCTTTTAGACTTATGTTTCAGTATTTCTGTGCCCTTAAGAGTGTCTAGGTTATCTCTGTATAAATTCTATCATATGAACTCTGCCTTCTGACAAGAGGTTGGATCTTTCCAGTTTAATGCCATCCTGTTTAATGTTTATCCTGCCGTTTCCAGTGCCTCCTGCTTTATATGTTTTTGCTGAAGCCAACCATTACTGTAGACATAGATCCTTTTCTGGCTGCAGGTAAGCTAGAAGAAGAGACCAGCCTCCAGGTGGCTGCCTGTGTCCCCCCAAAAGAATACTCTGCCCTATGGTATGTAGCAGCTGAGCTGCTGTGACATTTTCCTTAACACTGTTGCAGTCAACATGGACTGGATTAGTGTCAGCAAAGACCTGTTATTAAGCTGTTTATGCTAATCAGATTTACTTTTGGCTGAAACAAGCACTCAAAGAAGTAGCTTAGCTAGGAGGTCTAAGAGAGCCCTAGCCAGAGGGTGAAGGGAAGCTGTGATCAGAACATAGGCTGATGTCAGCCCTTTTGCTGACACAGCTAAAAGAGAACTTGAAGTGACAGCCCCAGGCTTAACTGGAGTCTGATGAGACTATGACTCCACACCTGCAACCGCAATCTGTGTTTTTATAGGGTAGTGAATGCTGTCCCCTCCCATGCTGGAACAGCCTCCTACTTAGAGAGGTGCAGTGTATTGTTCCAAACTTGTTCTTCCCAGCTTTGGCTCATCTCCTGTATTTACTCAGCACTTTAAATTGAGGAGCAACTCAAGTGGGCAGGATACTCTCTCCACAACCAGCCTGACCCTTGGGAGGTAAGGTTTAGTTCTGCCATCCTCAGAGAGGAGCAAGGTGCTTTTTCTTTGTCATCAGCATTAGGTTCTGTTTTATAACTGGGGAAATGATTAATTTATCAATATGAAATTAAAGAGTGGAGAGAAGTAGAGGGTATTTAGGGTAGAGAGGATGTAGCTATCCAAATTGCAACATAGCTGGGATATTTAGGTTAAAGTTTGCATTCTTTTGCAATGTTTCTTGGGATCAGTAATGGGAACAAATGGCCATTTTAATGTATATGAAATGAAGAATGTTTTTCAGTAACAGGAAGCATCTAACAGTATCTAATTGTAGAGTAGCTGGTACCTATGTCACTTCTAATGGCACGCTTCTTTCTACAGATGAAAGTTTGAATTAAAACTTAATGATGGTGTAGCTTCAGGCAGAGAGCCAAAGACTGAGTTACTATACTTAGTGACTTCAGGAGAAAAGGAAAAGAGTATAGATGCTTACCCATGTCTGTAATTGTTAAAAGGAGCTCTTGATTGCTTTTGGTTTATGTCTCTTTGGTAATATTGACAACGAATCAGCTGAGAAATAATAATAAACTAAATGGTTCAAAGTCAAATGGCCAGCACTGGGAACATATGTGTATGGTCTCAGGATATGTTAGTGGGGACTGTGGCTAGATTTTTGAATCAAGCTATCATGATTTTATGTGATGGTATCTAGTCAGACCTGCTTCTTAGTAAGAATGATGTTTAGGTTTTTCTCTCATTTATCCTGAAATTGTTCACATTTTTCTTCTTTTTATTCTTTTAAGCTTTTCTGTAGCTTGCAGAGGTCATTTGGACAGGTGTGCTGGTTGGTTAAAGGTTGTGTGATGTCTCTGTGAAATTGTAGAGGCAAACCTCCTTTAACTAATACTAAGATGTAGAACTTGTATCTCTCTGAACCTAGAATTTTGTGCATGGTAAAAACTAGGTCCTTCACTATTTTTTTCTGTGGGGAGTGGTAGAGGTATCACTGAGGGGTTTTATGTCAAAATATGAAAACAATGTTCCATATGCAAAAATCTGTCTTCTCAAGAAGTCTTACAATTCAGAATTGGCTTTTCCGGTTGGAAATTTGTGTGTGTGGTGGGGGAAGGGTGCAGAGGCAGTGGAGGATGTTGTTTGCTTGCATTTAGAGGAACTTTGTCTTTAAATAAGCTATATGTCCAGGTATTCTACAAAGATTTGGTTTTGGAAAATCCTCAGATGTCTAAATGGTTTTTAGAATAAAACCTGTTTAAGGATAACACATGTAATTGCTACCATGGGAAACAGGGTAAACATTCTAAATTGAAGGGTTTTAGGAAATAGATAGTTATTGCAGTACATGGAGGAATGGATCTGAGATAATTTTGTTTTCTTCAGCTAGGAATCCCTAATTATAGTTCACAGCTTACACATTCACCTGGCAAAACCTGTAAATAAACCCTGCAAGGCAAGAATTCCACTTCCATAGTTAAATTCTGAATGCTGCAGGTTCAATCACCAGGGAATGGGCAAATAGCTCTACAATAATACTACATTTCAGTATACCAAAGGATGAAAGTATCCACCTCTTGCCAGATTAAGAAGGGATTATGATTAATGTATATGAAATGCACAGGTTACTTGTCAAGCAAAAATATTTTAAGTACTTGGGTGAATTGTACCCAATTGTTTGTTGATTTTGTGACATGAATAAAAGATAAATGAAACTTAGTCAAGCTTTCACCTAACAACAGGTTTGACTCTAAATCTGTCTGTCTTTTTTTGTACTTATTTCATGAGGGTTGCAATTGTCTTCATTCAAAAGACAAGCAGTGGATCGAGTGCCTGTAGACTGGTGCAAAGATATCTATAGTCTCCGCTTCCCACCATACAGGGGATAACATATACTTAATTTGAGCTTAAAGGTGGTCTGGGAGTTGAGCAGTTGCTTGATTTCTCACTCGGGCTTGCTAGAGGACTGGTATTACTAAGGTCTTTTCAGAATCCAAGCACTTTAAGCCAAAAACTGCGATTAGGGAGTCCTGTTTTAGTGAGAAGCAATAATTCAGCATCCCATTTGTTTGGGCCTTGATTGGGACTAGAGGTAAACTGATAGCTGCTTATGGCTCTCTCGAGCCATATACATTCCCAAATGACACTTAATTGAAGTTATGAGAGTGGTTGCAATTTTAAGGGCTAGGAATAATTTCCCAAAGCAATTATTTTTCTTCTTAAGGTTTTCAGTTTGTTCAGTTAAAGGATGTTTGCTCAGAGTTTTCAGTAGTTTTCAGAGGTAGGTATATAAATATATAGAGCCAAGAGACATAACTATATCACTCAGTGACAATTAAAATGGCTTACCTTGTAAGCTTCCATGGAGATAAGCAACCAGTTAGAGGACTCCATGAGTCTTTCTGCTTTTGTAGAACTTCTGTATTTGTTTGGATAAGATGCAGTTAAGCAATTTATTTATACACTTCACACAATTTAAAACAAATAAATGAACCAGAAAAAAATGTAATTAGCCTGTGATTTCACACATCAGCCTTACTGGCATTGGTCAGTCTGTGTGTCCTGAGGCACTAGCAGGTGTAAGGTCTGATAGAAAACTGTTTTACTGATTTCCTGTTCCACAAAACATAGGTCTTAATCCTGTGCAACATACGATGCTTCGTTAGACATAAAGACAAGTTTAGGATGTTAACATTTATAAAATCATAATCTAAACTGCACTGATTTCTTCCCTTTTCTCCTGTATTTTTGGAAAAGACTGTAATCCCTTGTCTTTAGAATTTGTCCTCACTTAATAAGACTCAAACATGTTCTGTTTGTATTTCTGATCTCTCCTATGCTACTGTAACTCCACTGACTACAAAGGGTGGGGAGGTCATGTGGGTGTTATGAGCTTAGAACTTCTGAAACTGAAACAGTTCTTCTGCCTCTGAAATAGTGCATCCAACAATTAAACCACCCCAAACTTAAAACCGCTTAAAGAAATACGTTTCTCTTCATGGTAAACCCATTTCTCTGCAGAGGACAGGGACAGTATCTGTGCACTGCTGATGTCTTTCATGTGCTTGCTCTAGTATGAAAGCATTACTCTACCCTATTTCAAAAAACAATATATTTATGTGTCCTTTTGTCTCCTGTCATTAAGTAGTTGTGTCTTCAAAGACAGTCTGCTTATTTCCTTTGCACAAATATTGCATAGACCCTTGGTAATCACTGATTACAGCATGAAACACAGGTGGCAAGCTTGGCTAAGTTGAGGCCAGCAGTAAGGAAAAAAAATATTCCCAGACCCCAGTATGGAGCATAACTTTTCAGCCTATGGAACTCAGCTGGCACAGACATGTCTTTGCTGATTGAGATGCAGAAATCTCTGGTGTATAGAGTGATCTAAGAGCCCTATAAACTGTCCAGGCTGCTTAAAAGTTTGTTTCCTTTCCATAGCTTTGAGGGTTTCTATATACAGCACACTGAAGTTGTGTATGTTCAGCACAGCATCCTAACCAGACACAGTGAAGAAGAATGGAGTTCAGGTTCATGTGGGAAAGCAGTATGTTCAGAGTACTTGATCTTGTTAGCGCCTATTATACAGGTTGGCTGATATCCCTACATTCCTCACAGTGAATGAGAATGTGATTCAGACTTGGTGTAGGTAGTATAAATATGTGAAGCTAATCAGTATGGTCCACTCTGTATTTATCTGCCTATATCTGGGAGGTGTTCTGCTGGTGTAGGCTCCACATGGGTCAAGGTGGCTGAACTTCTGCTTATCCTTTTTATAGCTACCAACAGTAGACTGCAAACCTCAGTCTGCGTGTTAGTCTAATAAAATCCCACCAAAGATATGTGCAGGGGTATTCACAGCACAGAACTCCCGCAGGACAGCTCTGCCACAGTAGTACCCTTCTTGCCTCATAGCCATGGACCAGACTGCTGTCATTATTTTCCCAGTTAAACCCACAGAACTAGTGGATTAAAAAATCATCTCAAAACCTGAATAATCTTTTTCTGAAGGGAAGGAAGGGTGCTTACTGTTACCTTGAACTGTGCATAAGAGAAATATTGCAATAGAGAATGAGGAGCTGTTTTTTTAGAAAACAAAGGGTTTACTTCATTCTGTCAGTCACCTTCACACATTTGCTATTTATTCATACAGGATTACATCTTGCTTTATTAGTCTTATGTAACTGAGTGGAAACCACCATCTTCAACTTCTGGCTTTCCATTTGTTTCATGTTTGTTGTGTCTTGGTCACAAACAAGTCAGTGCAACCATTCCAAATAGCATGCTGAGCAATGCTGTGCTTCACATGTATGTGCTTTTAACTATTCTATTGCACATCGTGTACTATGTTACACAGAATTAGGAACACTATAGTTTCTTATGCTATTTACAGCACAGTGTTTCTTATGCACATCCATACTGAATGGAAATGTCTCAACTTGCTGTGGTCAGATATTGCTCAAAATATTGAAATGTGCCTTGCTGTGTGCGACCCGCATGTTACTACAAAGGATTTACTGAGTAATCAAGATGAATGAGAAAAGTATGACTATTATTCTGTGCTGAAAGAATGCTTTATCGCAGGACTAAGGTGTATGCCCACATGAGAATAGGTGTGTCAGGTGAAAGCACATAGGAAAGTTCTGTAAGGCAGAGGAAAAATGATTTTGTGAGTGGAATTTATTAGCAAAGGCACAAAAGCCTTTGAACCCCTTTAATTTACAGCTGTAAAACTAGTTTACAAGTGAAGGTACTGAAGCCATAGCATTTTGGTGCATGTCACTCAATGTTTTTATGTTTCTGAGCCAAACATTTCCACGCAGAGAAAATCAAAACAGTATGGTTCATAGCACACTGTCTGGTGTGCAGTAAGCTGTGGAGGCCTTTCTAGTTGGCACTTGATAACAGCCATTCCCATGAAACAGGTATATTCCCTCAATTATTTATAGAGTTATGGGGGAAGTAATGAGTTGGGAAGTAGTACTTGCTTTAGGAAAGCAACACACCTGTGTCTCCCAGGTAATAACCCTGATGTTGATTTTGTGTTGCTCATGCATGTGCAAGTTCAAAACTATTCAACAGAGAATTGCATAGAATACTGAAACCCCAAAGCAAGAAAGTTACTTTTCCATTAGAGAGCAAGCTTTAAAGCAAACAGTTTTTTCACCCTGTATGCAAGTTTCAACAACCGCTGATGACACTAACAAAGCAAACTGCAGTGAGGAGATCTGGGAGGTACAACCACTGAGGAAATACATGTAAAAATGTCCTTAAATATCAGGGCTAGCAGCTAATACTCTGTTATACTGGAGAACACCAGCTGCTCCCCCCCAACCCAACAAGCAAACTGTTTTTAGTGCATGTCCTACCTTTGTGCAGGTCTTTAAATAACATTGCTGTTCTCTGGGGGAGTGTGAGTGTGCGCTAAAAGGTATAAGACCCTTGAATACTGCTATATATAGTTTCTAATCTTTTTCAATAATTTTAATACTTGATTCTTACGTGGCCATGTGCAACTAAACTGAGAATGTCTCTATAGCGCAGCAGCTCTTCACAGCAATTTCTCTTCAGGAGTGCAAAACTACTGAAAGAAACAGAGAAGAAATGGGGCATAGGTACATTTAATTCTTGTTCCTGTCCTAGCAAGAAATCCTGTCTCAAGATAAATTGATTTAACCTAAATGTAGTTTAAACTGGAAGAGAGGGTAATGTGCTCTAAACTTAAGAGCTTACGTACCTATGGCTTTATAACTTACTCTCTGGAATCCGAGGGGCACATGAATCCAGCCTCTGCTATCGTCCATGCTTTCCTCTGGTGCTGTGGGATATCCTTATTGCCATTCAGCTGGAGAGGTATATATCTGGAAAAGTTTAAATGTATGTTGCCTGTTAATATCCCTGCTCTATGAGGAAAGGAGTATGCCAATTTCTTTCTGCAGTATTAATGAAGAAAATAAAATATTTATGTGTGCACATATATGTGTGTGGCTGCAGCAGTACAAAGGAAAGTTATCTGCTGTTGAAAGGAAATTCCACAAAGTGCCATGGGGGTGTAAACGTTCACCTGGGCAGGATAGAAATGAGAGTTTCACCATTTCAGCTTATATCTTGCAAACAACTGAAGTTAGTTTTCTACATGGAGGCCGTTTATTCCAGTCTGATTTCCTTCCCAAACAATCCTGCTGCAGGCAAGGAATGGGCCTGTCTCTTTGTTACAGTGATGTGCCTTTAAACCTTAAAACTGAGACCTGTCAGTTGGTTTTCAGTGTTTTGGTTTGGGTTTGGTTTTTTTTTTTTTTTTGGTTTTTCTTTTTCATTTTTTAATCTCAAAACAAAGTATAATGATTGCTAGCCTGTATGTTGAGCTTGTGTGTTGTGTATGGTGAGCAATTAAAAGAGCCCTTGGGTTACCTGCTCTGTGGTGAGGTAGGGTCAGCAACTAATGAAAGCTCTTATCCCTGATCTCCTCTGATACCAATGGCTGTTTGCTTCCCCATCTAGCATGCTTCTGGAGGTGCTGGTTGTGCAGGAAAAGGCAGAATATCCTTATCAACACAGACATGTTTGTGTTTTATTTTCTTATGGACATTCCACTGTATTGACTGTCCATTGTGTGCTGAAAATAAGTGAACCTTTTAAAATCTATATATATGTTCACATGGCATTTCTAGTGAACTATTCTGAGTTTCTGCTCTTGTTGTTCTGCATTTTTATTCTTCAGCTATGTGGCAGCATAATGTAACTGTCCTGGGTTTAGCAGTAGCAGTCAATCTTTCTCCTTCTTAGTAGCTGGTGCAGCACTGTGTTTTTACTTTCAGCCTGGGAACAGAGGTGATAACACTGATGTTTACTCTGACCAAGGACTTTGAGATTCTCATGCTCTGGCAAGGAGGAGGGGAGGATGAAAGGAAGCAGAGACAGGACACCTGACCCAAACTAGCCAAAGAGGTATTCCCTATCACAGCATGTCATGCCTTGGGAGGTAACTGGGAGTTACCCAGAAGGTGGCTCTCTTCTTGACTGGGCTTGTTTTGGTGGGTGGTATTGTATTCTCTTCCCTTGTTATTTCTCTTATCATTATTGGTGGTAGCAGTAGTGATTTGTGTTATACCTTAGTTACTGGACTGTTCTTATCTCAACCCATGGGAGTTACTTTCTTTCGGTTCTCTTCCCCATCCAGGGGGTGGGTGGGTAGAAACTCGGTGACTACCTACATTTAATCCACGACATCTCTTTTAGCACCCAATGTGGTGCTTGAAGGTTTGAGATAAGGACAGATCTGACCCAAGTGTGTCTAATTGTATTTGTGATAAGCTCTCATGGTTTTAGACTAATAGTCACTTGTCACAATGCTGATATATTGGCTCTCATAGTTGTTTGTCTTGATCTCACAATTTCAGTATACCGCACCTTACTGGTGTTTGCTGTGTTAGTGTTTTCCAAGTGTGGGGCTTAGGTTAAGGTTCTTGTCTCATTGTACTTTATGGTAATGATTTGTAATACAATAGAATCATTGATCATGAAACTGATCTGGCTTATGTTCCCAGTGTGGTCACCACCTTTATACTTTGGGAGGTATATAATGGAAGTGCTTAGCAGTTACACATGTCTTTTCTCCTTCTCGGGTGGTCAACCTGTGAAGGAGACATTCTTTTACCCTCCCAGTTGTCCATCCCAACACCCTCCCTCAGATGGTTTACAGAATCATTTGAGAGCTGTGAAGTTTCTGAATGGCCCTTAAATACTGTTGAGACCTGTTTGCTGATTGTGATGAGGATCACCATGTTGGCAGGCATACAGAGTGTGTTTTGCCCATGATCATTTTGTCTGATTGCAAGAGGTAAAAAGAGTCAGAGCTCGGTCTTGTATAGGGTTAAAGAAGGATACAGGAGGACCAAGAGATTTTCCCTGAGGTTGGAAAGCCATGAGTGGAAGGGTCTCCTTTACACATCATGCACGTGATGCTACACGGAGTAAATGGGCTGCGCTAATGACACAACGAGCTCAAATAGGAAATCCCAGTTGTCCAGGCATTCTAGAAGTTATGTTAAAAGACTCTTGAAAATTCTAAGTCTGGCACAATCCTATCCTAAGAGACAATTTATCTTATCTTTTCTATACAGATAGGTTGCAGAGTAACACAGCATAGTACAATGTAGTTCTAGAAATCCTTGGGGACTATAGGATAGGATTGTGCCGGACTTAGAATTTTCAGGAATCTTTTTTTTTTTTTTTTTTT
>NDXB01005663.1:4630-24930 GCA_002631895.1 Agapornis roseicollis | reverse complement strand
AAAATGCAAAAACCAAAAAAAGATCTTAAAAAAAAAAAAAAAACAAAAACCAAAAACCAAAAAACCCACAAAAAAAAAACCCAAAAAAAAACAACCCACAAAAAAACCACAAGAAATTTTAGGCTGTCTAACTAGAGATGTCTTGAAAGATACAGCTTTTTCAGAGCTTTTGTAGAATGCTCTCTGAAGGTGAACACTGGAAAATGCAGCTTTCCTTCACAGACAGTTGAAACATACATGGCAAGAGAGCTTATTCATGTCTCTTTGGAAAATCTTACTTTTAAGAGTTGAACAATGTAATGTTCATCGTGCTTCTGAAGAAAGGTCAAAACAGGAAGGCAGCTGAGCTTCACAGTTGATTTCCAGGCACTTCTGAAGACTTGCATTTTTTGTAGAATCATAGAATAGTTAGGGTTGGAAAGGACCTCAAGATCATCCAGTTCCATCCCCCCTGCCATAAGCAGGGACACCTCACACTAAACCACACCACCCAAGGCTTTGTCCAACCTGACCTTGAACACTTCCAGGAATGGAGCATTCGTAACTTCTCTGGGCAACCCATTCCAGTTCCTCATCACCCTAACAGTAAAGAATTCCTTCCTTATATCCAATCTGAACCTCCCCTGTTTAAGGTTGAACCTGTTACCCCTTGTCCTGTCACTACAGTCCCACTGGACATGCCACTAATGTCCTGCTCCTCACATCTTAAATACTGGATGAATCACTAACCTGCAAGAACTTAAGATCTTGTTGATGTTAGGAAGAAAATTTTATGTATTTTCCTATATTATACTAGATGCCGATCTTAGAGCATCTGATCTAAGAGTATTTATAACATACATTTTCCCAAATAATGACAAGATTGTGAAGAAACCAACAGATTCCAGAAATAGGGAAAAATGTTTCAGACCTTTAATCCTAGCTCCACATTTATTTATTTATTTTTCTCCCATGGTCAATTCACCATAATACCTGTGGAGTGTGGCAACACCTCTACGATAGTGTCTGCCCAGTGTGACATACTCAGTGCAAGAGCATTACCCAGAGCCATGTCAAGCAGGCAAGGGTATGCAAGAGGGTACACGCACAGCACTGAGCTGCAGCCTGGGGGACATAACCCAGCTCACCACCACTTGGCTTCAGCTGGGATCCAGGAAAATATGTTGCTGTTCTGGACATGAATGACTTAAATCACTGTGGCAGGAGTAAGGAGAAACATCAGTGAATGACCCCATAGCTGCTTACTCAAGTCCATGTGAAAGAGGCAAGGTTTGACTCTTGCTCATGCTGTACACTGTTACTGATCAGGCCAGGGAGATACTGTGGCTTTAAAGCAACATAATAACTGCACCACTTATTAACATCTTTGCAAAAGGGGCCTGAGATACATAAATGTTGCAGTATGGTTTCCAGAGTAATATGACTTTAATTCTTCATAATAGCAGACATGATAATGGGCAGATATCAGGCGACACAACATTTACACTGATATGCCTGTAATTAGGCTAATGATTTGTACCTTACTAAAACATATCTGCCACAAAGTTATTTGGCTTGGAAACATCAAAGAGGTTTCCAACTCATCACTATTTGTTCAAGTGAATAATCAGTCTCACCCTTAATATCATGCCTGATTGTTGTTTTGCCTGGCTTTTGTTTCCAAACAGAGCTCTTGTTCTACCTTTCTCTGCTACAGCAAAGAGACTTCTCACATATTTTAATGTGGCAATCCATTGCCTATGATAGGTTTGTTCTCAAGTTTTCCAAAATGTTCTTTTCCTTTGTTGTCATTTTCAGACCACGGGTGGCAGAGATGTATCTCCTGTTGCCTGGGCTGCACAAGGAGGGGAATTGCCTGACCCGTGGTTATTGACTGCTTCCCAGTTGCTCTTTCCTTTATGCCACCACATCTCAGTGGGAAAACAGACATCATTGCTCATCCATTCCAACACCTTTCCAAGGAGGTGCTATGGCTGAGATGCCCTGCAGCCCTCTGCTGGCATAATCTTAGAGATGAATTTATTGTTACACTGCAGTGTATCTGCTTGGGGACAGTTCATCAGGCAATCCAGATCACGTTGCATGCTTGGTGAAGCAGGAAATAGTGATGACAGACAATCTTTGTGCCATCTGCCACGGTTGTTAGCTAATGATGTTTTATTTATCTCCAGATCAGCCATGAAGACACTGACTCCCACTACAAACATGTTCAATGACACGTTCTCATCCTTTGAGATCTATAGGTTAATGGATGAAGAACCAAAACTTTGCTGCTGATGTGCACAATGGAGTGTTTACAAAACTCTACTGCATGTAAATACCCACAGTTATTATTGATGGAAAAATATCATTTGGGAATATCTGCTCCCATCAAGCTATGTTGACTGGCTACCGATTAATTACACTGGCACTTTGAAGTTCTACATGTGGGCAATTCCATATTGACCCATCTGAAAATGAGCCTGCAGTAATACATATAGATCCATAAAGAACCTGAGTTTGCCCATTCAAAAGAAATCACACTATTTTGTTTTGTTTGTTTGTTTGTTTTTCTCCTATCTTCTCATCAACACAACAAGCACAAGATGACATCAGAATTTTCCATGACATTTTCTTGGCAATCTATATCTACAGCAAATGAAAATGTTTGATTCTCTTTTTAGCTTCTATTTTCTCTAACTTAAACATGTTTTGAAAACTTTTTTTGAACAAAGCTCAAAATGTGCTATGCCAAGAGTGTTAAAAACATGTTGGTATTTCACTTCAGTTTTGCTTACAGCATGCTTTGTTAAGACTAATCCCTTCTAAAACATTTAAACTTAAATGAAAACAGTGTTTTCCTTTGACAAGCAGCTCTTATTTTAAACACACCATCAGATCTGCATTGGTTATCAAGCATGCCTGTTTCTGCATATTAGCCCAGCACTCCATTTTCAGAATTTACAGTTTCCCAGTCCTCTAAGATTTATCAAAGAATTAGGTCAGTGATACCATGAACTCCTTAACTAGCCCTCTAGCAATTGAAAAACCTCTAACCTGTATTCTTACAGCTAGCTGGAAAAAATCAACATGTTTGCATATCAGATCGCATCAGTGACTCAAATCTCACTCGTGTTTGTGTATCAGGATGCAGAACTTGGCTGTGGATAACGCCTTACTAAATCCTTCCTCCTATATGTTGCCAGCACAAATGGAAATGTTTCTGAAGACAGTAACCCATGCCTTCTGCTTTGCTCATGCTCTTTTGATGCACACTGTTGCCAGTAAAAGAAGTTTCTGCTCCATTCATGCTTACATTTTAATTGCATGCCCCTTTCTGAAGGCAGGCAAGAGTAACATCTATTATTTTGTTTCACATCTTTGCCTTGAAAGCATCTGCTCCACTTGTGGTGCGCAAGAGAACAGTTGCTTGCTCCCATTCAGTGTCACCCTCACTGGCACATGTTTATTTACCTGCATTTAACATCCTGATGGAGTCAGACAGTATTTCAGACTCAGTCATTCTACCCTTCAGACTGGCACACATAAAACAAAAAGCAAAAACCCAAAACCCCAGAGAAACATATGTTTGACTATTGTCTCCTCATATCCACATCTATTTTGAACTGGAACAGGTTGCCCGGGGGGTTGTGGAGTCTCCTACATTGGAGATATTCAAGGCCTGCCTGGACAAGTTCCTGTGTGATGTAATCTAGGTTACCCTGCTCTTGCAGGGGTGTTGGACTAGATGATCTTTCAAGGTCCCTTCCAACCCTTAGGATTCTGTGAATGGCTTCATCCACTCCACCAGCACAATCCTGCCAGAGTTCTAGTTCACCCAAAACAACTGTAAATACTCAGTTGGTCTACTTTTGTCTACCATGTGGGCACAAAGCTGGACCTGAATAGGGAAAAATGAAGGCATCTGGGTTATATCAATATCTAGTTACCACCCAGCTCCTCAAATAACAGAATTAATACTGGGTGCAAGCTTTCTGCTTGCTTGGTTTTATCCTTCCTTTTCCCTTGAGGTCCTTAAGGATATAGTTTAATAAATGCCAATGTCAGCAGAATCCATTCATATCACTGCAGTTTTAAGTACTTATTTTTTTTTTTTTTTTTTTTTTTTTTTTTTTTTGGGGGGGGGAGGGGGTTATATAAAACCAGACCCAAGTAACTAGGCTAAATCACTTTTTCCCTAGGTACACCTTGCACTTCTGTTTTGCTTTGCCCTTATTAGTAAGCCAGACCTCTCCCACATGCCCCCTCTCACTCTTACACATAGATATCATTGGGAAGATGCCCAGAGCTTACTTCAAACTTAATTCTTTGCCCAGTGTGGCTCAACTGCTTTTCCTCTTATATTAATGACCCAAAGTAAACTAGTTCAAGATGATTTAGCTTCCTATCCTAATTTCTAATTTAAATACACCTCTTTCTTGCTGGCCTGTATTTGTGTATTGTTATGCGCACAAGTAGCAGCCAGATATTTCCAGTTGCTCTGCGCACCTGTCTATTATTACAGGGAGACAGACTTAGCAGGTGATTGGAGCTCACTATCTGGCTGTACTCCGGCCTATCTGCTTGCTTGCTTTCTTCCACTGAAATACAGTAACTTACCTCTTGCCCATATACCCCTCTGCCGTAACAGTATCTTGCCAACTCTATTTCCAGCATATTCTTCCTTTCCATCCTTCATGGGTAAGGAAGTGTGTGCCAAGTGCTACACAGATATCAAGAGACACCTTTTGCTCTAATGAGGCTCTATGCTTATTTTGTATGATCCTGGCTGCCATACATAGCATGACACCAAACTTCCTGAAGGTATACTAAGTCTCCCCAGTTTGGCCCTGCATACAGTGAAGGGGTCAATATAACAGATGCTTTTGAGCAATGGTTTCATCAGTGAGCATGGTCCAAATCTGTGTACAGATGCCCATCTGCCAGTTACCAGAGTAATGCTGGAGCCTCTAGATCCTAGCAGCCTGCAGGGTGTCACTTCTTGTCACCAACTGTTTCAGTTTGGTGGGTAGCTTATATTTAGTCTCTAGTAGGTGATGTTATGAAAGGAGATGGAACAAGGAAAGATGCAGCAGAGAAAATAGATGCCATGATTAGAATAAAAGAAGGTATTCATCCTGGTGTTTTCAATTGAATTTTATGACAGAGTTAACATGTCTTGAGGGGCTGATGAATACAGTACTTGGCAGGCAAATAGCAGCTCTCCATTATAGTACTACAAAGTAAAACCGTGGCCACTCATTTCACAGACTGAAGACCCTGTTTCTTCTCTTTTTAGCCAATGCTTTTACAGAAAATAAGAGAGCAGCTTGTCCAAAAGCAAGGACTATTGTTGAGAATTCACAGCTTCCTGGCTGACACCTTAGAAGCATTCACTATTAGCTGCTGCCACATTTGTCACTCAATTGGAGCAACTACTGTATTATTTGATTTTCATTTCTTCCCTCTCAGGTTGGTGTTCGGCATTTCTTTTTAAATACCAGATGCTGTAACCTCCCCTCCCTTAACTAGGGGTAGTCAGAAACTCCTCCTACTTCTCATCCCTGGTTGCAAAAGCAGAACAGACAGGGTTAATACTAGAATAGTTACATTAAAATTTTCTGTCACTTATGAAAGATAAGAAGCACCAAATAACTGAGTAACATCGTGAACAGGAGGCAGGGAGAAACTTTGTGGTAAATCCCACCTGAATCAGCTCCTTTGTTGCCTCAAATAACTACCTAAAGGGTCACTAATCAGGCAATGCCTGTAATTACTTCAGCTGTGGCTGGGGTATATAGCTAAGCAAGCAAGCCTTCAAAGAAATTATTGAGAAGCAGGGCTGTTTGATGGATATCATCATATGCTTGTTTTGGAAGTAGAAGGCCACTAGAAATCAGTTTTCCTGTGGGTTGCTATGGTAAAGTATGACTTACCATTTTTTCTTCAAGAAATACAATGAGAGGTGGACATCTGAGTGCTTCCAGATGCCTTACTCTAGCTAATTGCCTCTGGTTACATAGAAAATTCATTATAGAGCAGAAAGCCAAATTTTGCCACTATTAGGCTTAGTCTGCTTAGTTGAAATATAGGTTTTGCATTGTCTCTATGGAAAAACTGAAAGGAAATGTGCTGCTGCTTCTCTGCTCTTTTCAAAATTAACTCCTTTAGATTTTGGGATCCAGATTCCCAGTACTTGCAAAGCTGGCTTGATGAGACTGCTCTCTCCTGTGTATCTTCATGTCCTGTTACATGCCAAATGGATATTTTGACTAGTGAGCTCAGTAGTCTTTAATGCTTGCTCTCCCTTTTCATGTTTTTGTGAAGCTGGCTCTTTATATGAAGCTCACCTAGGCTAGCTGTTGCAATGCACAGGCTATTCTGAACAATCTCAGTCTTTTTCGAACCACGCCATATTTTTTCCTTTTATTTTTTTTTTTTCTCTTTCCCTGAGTGTTCACTGCTTCTCTGCTGGCCCATTTGGCTTTGAAGAGATGCACACAAAATTTTGCAGATGCCTGAAACTGTGTTGATGACTTCCTCTGTGCAGAAATAGTTGGATAATCAGTAATGATAAATATGTGACATCCATAACCAGTTTGTACCTTTCCCACTGTGCCATCAGCTGTAGCTGTCCGACTCACAAACCGGGAGTGGATCACACCTTTGTGGAGTGCCTGTAGAGAGAGTGTGTGTGTGTAGGAGGGCAGGGTGGGGGTAAGAAATATGAGTAGTCTATTTTGTCCTGATCTGTATTTTCAGAGATGCTTGGGCTTCTAATAGATGACTTCATATATGAGGGAGAAGGGTCTGGTTTATTTTTCTTTTTTTCCTTTTTAGCTGGAACCTTCTAACAACTTGCATCCCTGTTAACTCTTGCTGTGTTTCCAAGGCTGGACAATCCTCTACAGAGACTAGTGGTGTTTTCTTTAGATGGAGTCAGACAGTGCCCTTCAGGTGCAGCCTAAAATGCAAGTTATCCTCATAGGAAATGTAACCAGCAGTTTTCACTTCTCTCTGCACCAAGCACATGCCAGGAAGATCAGTAGATGGCTGGCAAGGGCCCTTCAGGTTGGATGGCAGCATTGGGCTTGGCTGTGGATTGTCCTGCTTGGAGCACAAAAAGCTGGCATCCACCTCTCATGGGCACTGGATTAATTCACATCTCTACCACAGGATAACACACCCTGCCATCCCAATAGGGCAGCTCTTTTGAGATGTCTTGCTTAGCCTGGATGCTCCCGCATAGAGGCATCAGCTCCTATTGTGTTAATGTGCATCTCAGTAATGCTGTGATATTTGCTCTCTGCTCAGGATGGGAGCTCTTCCCCCACCTACTTCACATGCAGATGCATACACTTCAAGCTGTCCAGTGTATCTCAAGTGTGGAAAGTATTTGCTAAAAATATTTATGCAGAAGTTATTTATGGCGTGGCCCACACCAACCCTGTGACAGCCGTTACACAATGTCACACAAAAAAGCCCTTATCTGGAGGAGCACACATCCAGCTTTACAGCCCACGAGTTACCAAGAGGCAATCCTACTGACTTTTCAATCAAAACCAAGGGACTTGGGGCCTGGACATTCAATTTAGGTGTCAAAACTTGCCAAGCAGACTCTGTCAAGCTGCTTCCTCATGGCTCCCAATGCACAGGGAAATCTAGGGGAGAGGATCAGAAAATGTTGCACTACTCCAAGGCATGGTACTTTTCTCCTAGAAAGCTGGGAGTAGGTAAAGCACATATTCCTAGCTGGAGTTTAACTCAAGGTTAGAATTATTTTCTCTATCTATATATTGTAGAAAACATTGCAATGATCTGTGGAAGGGGAAGGAGGCTTGCTCCTCAGCTGATGCTGGGCACAGAAATCAGATTTGGGTTACAAATGCACTTCACTGCTAAAGCGCACATCTAACCAAGGTGGTGCTTGGCTCAAGCTAGTAAGGTATGGAGAGTCTATAAAAATTAAAATCTATAAGAAAAAAATATTCAAAATTCAGTGCAAGGGAGGTCCAGCCTTTTGTTCTGGAGCATCTCCACCTTCATATTACTCTTCTGATTACATTTATGGTCTTCAGTGGCCTCATGGGTGCTGATCTTTAAAGGTCTGTACTAAAGCTTCCAGCCTTGCCTATTAGGGCAAGGACATAAGATGTGAGCTTATGCAGGTAAGAAAGCAGAAGGTGCTCTCAATGTAATGACACTGGTGGGATGCAAATGTGCTACAGGAATGACAGGAATATTAGCACTTCCCTGCCCAGCTGCTCAGTACCAGTGCTCATGAGTCAGTGGTGGTTAGAACATAGTTCCTCAGTTTGCTTATAAGATAGCAGAGGGGGAAAAAGCATTGAAAGCTAGGATTGCACACATGGGTTTCCCCTTCTTCATCAGGTCACTTGCCTTCTCCAAGAATTCAGATCAGTTTGACATCCTTGTTTTCATCAAATCCCTGGCAGCAGGTCCTTATCATTTCGTTATGTTTGGTATTAATGATCAGATACTCAGTAATACCTTGTATGTCCTGGCTTCTGGAAAGGCTAGTCCCCAGAGCATCTCTCTGCCCTCTTCTTAAGAAACTGTGTCCTTTTCCACTCCTTTAAGACTCTGCTGTCATCTTTGCTTCCTTGAATGCAGTCACTAATGGTTCAGTGATTTAGTTCAGCTAATTCTTTGAACACTCTAGGGTGGATTGCAGTAGCCCTTGACAGCTAGAATACGTGTTTTTTTAAGTCTGAATGTTTCTGTAAATCACTCTTCCACTATGATCTTTCAGAGTAACCTGTTGCCTTAATACAGATAGCCATCTTAATTGCTTATTAGAATTTACTTGTTTGTGAAAAATAGAACAAATTTCATTTTGAGTACTTTAGCTTTGTCATGGTGGGTATGTTTTGGTTTTTGTTTTTTGGTTTTGTTGTTGTTTGTGTTTCTGTGTGTCTGTGTGGTTTTTTGGTTTGTTTTCTGATTTTTTGTTTTCTTGTGGGTTTTTTGTTGTTTTTTTTTTTTTATTTTATTTTTGGTTTTTTTAAAGGGTTTTTTTCCCCCTTGTTTACTTCTTTTCCCCTTGTTTACTTCTTTTCCCCATTAAGATGTTGGTGTGACACATTTTGTCACAGCTGGTTCCTCTTTGTTTTGCACTTCCACCTCCCTTCTTGTGGATGGCCAGGCCAAAGTGCTGCCTCCTCAGGACTCCTTATAAAAAGGACAAAGAAGCCTTCAGGAATGGAGAATCAAGTGGGATATACATGCTGGTAACACCTGTCTGCTCTTGGAAAGATCTCCATGGGACTGTGGGACTTAGTCAGCAACACTTGTGTGCAGGTGGACAGCTCTGAAAGAATTTTGTGCCCTGTTATGCATTTGCTAATTTTAGATTACAACCAAACCTGTCTCTGTGTTATCTGGGTCCCCCAGGCTGAGGACAGCAGCATTCTTGGAGCTTCCACCAAAGAGCCAAAGCAGCCTCATTCTGCCTCAGCTGTGTCCAAGCCTACACTGCAGCCCTGCATAACTGGGTCTGTCCAGCACTAGCACTTGGTTATTATCAGAAGCAAGATATTGAACACTTGGTTATGGAACAGCCATTTCTATGTCTCTAAAGGGTCAAAAAAACCCAAGGAAATGTTTTAAAAGCCTAAAAATCACAGTTTTAGCTTGTCTGATTTTGGAAGGATTGTCTGTGTTAGTTTATACTCCTTGGGATGGTAAAGCAAAGTGTGGATAGAAATCCACATGCATTGTAATTGACAGTGAATGCAGATAAATGGAGTTTGCTCATATAAAAGCAGCCCATGTCTTACAGATACTTTATGCCTTTATCTACCTCTCTTTAAAACTAATTTAGCAAGAGTAAGGCCATGCTCAATACGAACTGCCTCTGTCTCACCTTGCTGGATGCTATCTGTAGTGGCTGCTGGGGCCAGGAGCTCTTAGACAAGAGCACAAAATTTATACAACAACCAGTCTTTTTGATGCACACACTGCAAGTAATGGTTATTCCTGGAGCCATAAAGTTAGAAATCAGGTAAAACTTCTCCTAATAATTTGCTGCTCTTAATCAAGCCACTGAATCCATGGAAGAGCCCAGTACAGACATGGCCCAGCAGAGTTTGGCCAGCTGTAGCTTAGAAAAGCCCAGCAGAAACAATTTCTGAAAGTGAATCATATGTAGAAAACCCCAGAAAAAGGGCATCCTTAAAAAACCAATAATAAGCTCGCAATACCAAGCATGGATATGGAGCTGGCAACCAGAGAGAAGTTTCAGATGTGGCTACAAATTTCATGTCTTCCCCAGCTTCTTCTAAATCCTTTTACAGAAAGTACAGGTAATCTAACAATCGGAGCCAAACTTGTCTCTCCCTACCAACAGTATCCCAGGTAATGACACTGATTTCAAGAAAATCCTAATTAAGACTGAGTTGTATGCATTGGAATATCCAAATAAAATAGGTTTTGAAATCAGTAACTGAGCAGGCTCTTTAATGTAGTCTCAACTCTCACAGATCAGTTGGGATGGATTTTTGTTTGTTTGTTTTGTGTGTTGTTGTGTTTTATGTGTTGTGGTTTTTACTCATTCTACTCAGTGGTGTGAAAGAGTAGCTTCCAGCCTGCCTGCAACATTCTTTGTTAATTTTTTGCACAGATGCTCAAGACTATTTATAGGCTTCAGTTTTCCTTTAAAATTCATTTATGGTTCCAAATTATTTTTTTAGTTAACATTACTATTCAAAGTGTCTTTCTTGATGTTCTTTTCTGAGTACTTGAGAAAATGCTAATACTTACTCATCAAAACATCTAGATGGATTTTGAGTTTCTGTAAAGTATTTTATATATAAAACCACAAAAAGCATTTTTCTGTCACTTGATCATAACCCTATTTTCTGACCACAACAGTTGACTGTATGAGTTTCCAAATGGAAATTTGATTTCATTTCTGTGATACTAAGGAATCAAACTCCATTTGCTTTCTTGGATTATCTTGGATTTTAGCAAAAGTTTCTCAAATTTAGCAAAGATGGACTAGCATTTTAAAACTATAAAATATTAGTATTTTTCTTAAGCTTAAAGGAAAAAGAGAATTCTGTATAGTGTTTTCAAAGGTTTTGCTTTCCATGCAGCTCAGCAATTGCAAGTATCTAGCTATCTCTCTTCCCTTGCTACTGTTTAAACAAAGATCTGTATTGCTATTAGTTTTCCAACTAAGAGCTCTTTTAATAGTCACTTAAACAGGCCATAGATCACAAAGTCTATGCCTCCATAGATCATAAAATATGAGCTCATATGCTGATGAATCGTTGATTGTTTCCTAAAAGTTTGTAGGCAACACAGCTTTGGAAAGGAATGTGGAGCAACTATTTTTGCTTCCATTATTCATCCATTCCTTTTTCCCCCAAATAGCCTCTCTTCAGTTCTAAGGCATGTGCAGACTAGAAATAGCATCAGCCCTGGGGAGGATTTTCCTTTACAATTCACTCAGACATTGATTCCCCAGTTTAGGGTGTCTGTTCTCAACTTTTCAGAATAGCATCTCCTTCCCTTGCTTCATCCTACATGCCTCTGAGACAGTGGTGACCAGGAGAAGGATATTCTCAATTAGGCCAAACAAAGGCAGAAAAACCCCACTGCTTGTCTACCAGTCAGCAGATATAGCAGGACTGGATTTTTATTGATTGGGATAGTGCAATATTCCCTATTTTATGCTTAATAGTCACTAGGGGGCAAAGTAAGTCTCTGTAAGACAATCTTGCAGCCCAAAGGGAGAGTACATTGCTCTTGCCTTTGGCTCCTGAGGAACTGGTGTGGAGTCCTGTCTGTAGGAATAGAGCTGACAGTCCCAGCCTGACTGCTGATTTGGGAGTGGGACACAGTCTAGTTTGCCCAGAGACAGCAATTCTCATGTAGTTCTGCTTTTGAAACACAGCATTGGAATCTTTGATATTATTTATAGAAAAGCATCTTATAAGGTCAAGTTTCTTGTAGTCCAGAATCAATCCAGTCATGCATCTTGCTGCTAGGGGATGCCAAGAAAAAAATACATTAGGCTTCTTTCCCCAGAATATCCTTCCAGTCAACTGTGGATCATATAGCTCAGGATGCAGAGCTCAGACCTGTGTAGATAATATGCAATTTTCTTGAATTTCTGATTGCTTTTTGCATCCCAGTAGCTCTTACGGATCTGCAGTGCTCTTGCACGGAAGGCCCAGAGTTTATTTGACCATTGCAAGGAAAAAAAAAACCTCCTTTTATCTCTCTCAAACACACTGCTGGGTTGCTTCATACTATGTCCTTCCAAGCTGATTCCAGAGGCAGCAAGCTGAAGCCACCTTGACAAGCTCACCGTGAGTTCAAGTAGCTCTGCCATGTTTTTGCTTTTATTTTCACATGCCCCGGTGAAAATCCCTAATGTATTCAGTGGTTCTGGCACTTAGTAAGTCATACATCCTACATGGTAGATCAGGAACCACCCCTTGAATCCACTGTGAAGCTAATCAGGGAAAAATTGAGAAGGCAGAAGGAGGCATTGAGAGAATGAAACTTAGAGATGACAACTGCAGGGCAACAGAACATTATTCTTTGCATGGCTGTGTCCTCAACATATTGAGAAAGTGCACCTAAGCCAGAATAATAAACGGTGCCAATGAAGCCTTAAGTATCTCGTGTTTAGGGGTAAAAACTGTTTATATTGTCCCCAAAGTAAGTTGTTTTCATGTTAGTGGGTACTAAAATGCCTTTGGAGAATACTTAGGTAGCAAGCAGCATTGACTATAAAACCTAGTTTTGTGTTGCTGGACTTCCTGATTCTTGGCATCTTGATGAATAGTATGGCTCCTGAAATTAGGAGCAGAAATGTTCAAGTATTTCTAAAATAAATGGTAGACTTCAAGATCTGCTGACCAAAAGAACCTTCAATCCAAAGTGCTCCATTTAGTACTGAAATGTTTTAAAAAGCCTTTTGTTGTTCTTCACAGACCTGAAAACCCTTTTTTTTAAATTTTCTTTTTTTTTTTTTCCCCATATCAATCTGGCTAGAAGTTTTTGAGTACCAAGATTCACACCTAATTAGTCCTGCTCACATGGAAGTGGAGTCACTGGGCCAGCTTATGTACCAGAAACACTTTGGCTGTTGGTATGTGTGCCTGGTGCCATGGAGGTGGATTGAGCTCCAGATGGGAAGAGCCTGCTCTGACAAGGGATTTCATGAGCAATAAGATTTCCCTTTCTAGAGTGTCAGTGTAGGCTTCCCTGCATGGGAAAGGCTTTTCAGTCCATAGGGGGTGAGATGGTGAATCAGCTCATAAGTGGCACCTCAGGCAAATTGGTGTATCCAACCCTAGGCTAAAATCAACAAAGCCTATGCTCAGGCCTTGGTGCTGAGAAGCGATAATTGCTTTTTGAGTTGTGCAAATATCCCACATAGAACCATTTAGCTGAGATTTTCTTTTGTTACCATGAAATCCCTGAAATGAACATGGTACATGAAAGGAGGTTGTAAATGTCAGGACTTTCCAGATAATGGGATTGCAGATTTGCATCCGTGGGCATCTGGCTCCACTTGGCACTCTCAGCAGAGACTGCTGAACTATCTGTGGGCAGCATACGTGGCCCACGTGATGCAGAGTGGTACCAGAGAATGCAGCAGTTGCTGAGCCCTTAGTTAGAGCTACTCTGCTTTTAGGAAAACCAACTCTTCCAGCCCATGCTAGGAGTCCCATGAAAGTCAATGGTAGAATGCATTTTATTCTGATTTTTCCATATTTAACCTTACTGCAGGAAGGACAAGGATCTGAAACTAATTTTTTTTTATTTATTTATTTTTTACATTTAAAATTAGGCATCTGAATGCCTGGTCTGGACTTTCTGATTGCTAAGCAGCCATAGCTCACACTGAGCATAGGGGTAACTAAGTTCTCATCACTTCTGGAAAATGGGCCATTAAATAGGTCATTAAGTATAGCATTAGCTGCCTCATTTCAACCACCCAGGCTGAAGAAATTTGGCTGTTGAAAGGCAAACAGAGGTTCAGATTAGCTCTGGGCACAGGCTAGCTGATCATACTGTTGTTTCCTGCTGCACCACAACAGCACAGTCAACCTGGGAGCCTTCAAACACATATCACAAAGTCCTCATTGGCATTTAATAATCCACCTTCTCAGAGGGTAACAGAACTTTCCTTAAATAGTGTTTCTAGAACACAGAGGAGATCCATAGTCCCATAGGATGTCTGAAAGTGGAAATCAAAGTTTCATATTTTCAGATCATAGAATCATAGAATGGTTTGGGTGGGAATGGTTTGGGTTAGACAGGTGTCTAACCTGGCCTTGAGCACTTCTGGAGAATGGGGCATTGGTCACTGACTGGTGCCTGATTCAGGTTGGAAGGTCATTCAGAGAGTGGTTCTTGGTGTCCTGCTGTGAAATGAGCTGACTGCTATGCATTTAGGAGCCTGCCTGTCCACAGGGAAAGGACCTTGGTTACCCACAGAAGCAGTCTCCTGTGAACGTTAGAACAGCCATACTGCCTCAGTTCAAAGGTTCATCCAGACCAACAGGCTGTCTCTAGCAGTGATAAAAGCCATGCGCATTAAAACATGTGAGAACTTGGCAGTGATGTATAACCCTTCTTAATGCAGCTATTTTCTGCTCAGGAACTGCCAGAGCCAGAAAGAGTTTCTTTGTCTTCAGTAACTCAATGCATTTTTCTTTCATGAATTTTCCCTGTCTTCCTGGGTTTCATATAGACTTGTACCTATCCACAGCATCCTTAGACAGAGATAGGCTGAGTGAGTCTTAGTGAATTGAAGAGAACAGATATGAGAAACAGTTGGAAGCAGCAGCAGCAGAAGGAAAGACAGCTCTATTCTGGCTCATTTTCTCCTTGATGTGGCTGTAAGGATGCCTTTTCCAAACATGCTGAGTCTTTGCCACAGCTTTGGGTTTGCTGAACCAGTTTTTGAAGGATCAGGAACATACAGAAAGAAAAACATTAGTAAGGTATTTAGCATGCATGGAACTATGGGATGACCCCACCCAAACCCACATATGTTCTGTTAGTCCTGGAAAAAACCTGAGGGCTCAAACAACATCATTGAACTGCAGTGAGCTTTCTTTTTTGAAACATTTGATGATAAATGTTTAAACAGCTGCCCTCATAGGATTTGGGGAAGGAGAGCAGTAAGGCATTGTCTTGTATTAAAGCCAGAACTGGACCCTGGCCAGAGTTGAAGAATTTGTAGGTGACATGAGTACGTTTTTCATGCATTTTGCTGAATCCCCTGCATGGCATAAGTTTCTCTGTGGGAGATTTAGCCAAACAGTCTGAAGAAAAGAAAGAAATGTGGACAAACCAGCTTCTGTGATTTATTGCCTCAAAGCCATTCAGTAGAGTGTCGCAGCTGGTCATAAACTACATATTTCCTACTTCAGTGGAGGGGAAGAAGGATACTAGATGCACATTTTGCCCAGATAGAGATCTCTATTCTTTAATTTACCTCACACACTTAGGACAAATGAATAGTAGTGTTGATCTTATCCCATGCCTAATTTCTTGTTTATTTTTTTCTTTTCTCAGTCTTACCCCCCTTTTTTTCCACTCCCTCCCAGGTCAGGTGAGGTTTACAAAAGGAGAAATAGGCCCATCCCATACTCAGCAAGATGGGAGGTTTCTCATACTAGCTTTATGTGTGGCTGAAGGGTTGATGAAACTTGTAAATCAACAACCTTGGAGATCAAGGCAGAGCAAACCTTATTCATCTCATATCCTTAGTAACCTTAAGGACTTAACTGATGTGATTCCCAGAGAATACAAATACTCAAGGAGTACTGACTGAGTCATTATCTTTTACTCTTAGCACTGCTGTGATTTTTCTCCTAAATATGGATTGAGATTACAGATCCATTAATTAAAACAGTTGTGGAGACCTGAGTGTATTTATTAGTGTTTTAGTTCAGATCATGAGCTCAGTTTAGAAGGCTGATTTGCACTGTGGTGCCATCTTAAGGATGCTTGAATTAGTGTCCCTTTATCTGGAATATGCCTCCCCTAATCCATTCCAGTCAGTACTGCGAAATCAGTCCCCTAGGACCAGATTGTGGATCACATGAATTGAAAAGGATAAAAAATGTACCCAAACAAAACTAAAAATACAACAAAACCCCAAAACAATCCAACAGTGAAAAGCATTTACTGTGAATGTCAAGTCCTCATCAAAAGTTTTCCTGGTCTGTGGCTCTGCTCCTCTTAATAATGCAGACATAGTCATAGAAAATCCACAGATGATCCTCAGTGAATTTGAAGGCTTCATGGCTAAGCAATTCCAGCATAAACCATAAAGTAACAGTATTAAATAAGTCAGAGGCCAGGTGTGTTGTCTGTTACCTGTCTGCCCTCAAGCCATACGAAATGCAGCTTTTTCTGTTATGACAGGTAGGAATTGCTTAAAATACAAATAGTCTTTTTGTATTTCCATGTAAATAAATGCTTATTTGTACAATATGCTGATTGTTGGGCCTGGGAACCCTTCCTTGAAAAGGAAGCAAACTTGGATTTCCTCTGGTAGACCTGTATGTGCCACAGGATTTGAAAAGCAGCTTTGCATTGTACAAAATTTCATGCCAAAACATTTTCCACATGTCCAAAAAAACATCTATCATGGATACATTCATCCTCTGGGGTGTGATCCTGCCCACCTGCAGCACCAGCATCTCAGCACTGCTGATGGCTTGTCCTTCCACCTCAGGGACAACAACCTACCAAGCATCACACAAGTGCAAATCCCCACATCTCCTCACCTCCCACACCCTTCACGTCCTCTGCCCATTCAGATGACTGTAATTACATCCTTCATTCGTCAGAGCTGCCTATGGTACAGTAATTGCAGCATTATGGGGGCAGAGGGGTACAGCTTGAGAGAGGCTGCACCACTAGGAGTATGATTAAGTGTTCCTCACCATTGCAGCTGGAAGTCTTTCCACCAATCCCACACTCTGACCTGAGTGCACACACTTTGCTATTTTCTGGTGGCAAAGAAATCAAGTCAAATCAGCTGAGACTGATCCTTTTGAGAAGAAGAGGGGAGAAAGCAAAAGAGATGGGCTGACACATGTCTGATCCTCACATGGCTGCTGTGTAGGCTGATGGACAGGTAGCAATGCCAAGCAGCATGTCCTGCTTGGAGTTAAGTCAGAGGATATGGAGTGAAAAAAGCAGATACTACCTTTGTCACCTCACTACATCTAAGGATTAAATGTCCTCCAGAAGTGAGCTGGGGGATGATTTTTTTCAAGTGTTGGCAAGGTCTCTGAGTTTACAGTACCAGATTGTGAAAGGGTTATTGATTTATTCACTGGGGCTTTCCAGAAAACTACTGAATGCAAACTTCTCTCTCTTCAGAGATATGCACACAGGTGCTAACACACCACCTGATGTCAACCACCATTTCAGTAATGAGAGAATCATTTTATCCTCAAGTTTTTCATTCATAAAAAACCCAGTCACTATGAATATTTAGAAGAAGGTTTGTGATGGTGCTGAAAATCCAAACAAAGTTTGATTTCTAGCTCCTTTTTTTTTTTTTTAATTAAAATATTTTATAATTAAAAGGAAAAAGTTCTGGAAAGGTCAAGAGTTCTGATTTTTTGCCAAGGCCTTTTGGCTTAAAGTTTACTTTTAATTAACGTTTGTTTCTTCTTCAGTAACCCACAGTTTTAAATGTTCTTTTTTTTTTTTTTAATTAAAATATTTTATAATTAAAAGGAAAAAGTTCTGGAAAGGTCAAGAGTTCTGATTTTTTGCCAAGGCCTTTTGGCTTAAAGTTTACTTTTAATTAACGTTTGTTTCTTCTTCAGTAACCCACAGTTTTAAATGTTCTTTTTTTTTTTTTTTTTTTTTTTTTGCAGGACTTTTTAACGAAATTATGGGCAATTAAAATGTTAACAACTCTGACAAAATAATAACCTGTCAGATATACCCTGTTCTATTCAATTTTTAAATCTGTGAAGCCTGATACACTGAAGTGCTGTGCTACCAGCAGGCAGGAAACCCATGCTCTACCCTCTCTGGTACAATCTGCAGAGGCTGATGCGTGTAACTGTAGTTGGTTTTTGGCAGACATCTGACTTTAGAGAGCTATCCTTTTCCAGACAGTCTTGGAGGAAGCCTTGCCCTCTTCTTGTCCATTAGTTTCCCAGGGCTTTCATGGAAGAAAAACTGATACAGAGAGAATTAGTCAGCTATTTTTCCCTACAGACATGAGATCTGCATGGAAATTCTGTACAAACACAGCCCTTGAAACTTACCACACAGCCTTGGGATTTAAGGGCACATTTGCACTTAGCAAAAATAAGCAACTCAGTGAATATGAATAGTCATGGACTACTGATGTGCAACTTACATACCACTTCAGCAAACACAGTGGTTCATAACTGAAAGGAGAAATATGTCTTGCAACACCTGCCAGCTTCTACAGCCTAGGTGGTTTCCCACCTGAGTGCCTCACTGAGCTGCTTTTATGCTGTGAAGAGGTTACAGCATCATGCTGGCCATTATTTCCTTTACCTAAGGTGCTGGCAATACTTTATTTTGCAAATGAGGCATTTCATGAACTATCATGAGAATAAAGAACTACTACAGCTGAGGGAGGGGTGAAGTGGAAAGAATGGAGGAAGGGGAGGAGGGAGAGAGGGCAGAGAATTACTTTGCAGACAAATCCTCCACACTATTGAATCTTTGCTGGCATAGAAAACAAACAAACATCAGAAAAGTCATGCTTCAATTCTCTGCCATTGCATTATCTTTTTACTTTTCTTTTGCTTGTTTAAAATGCCTACAAGTATGCTGCCATCCTTGAAGCAGCCTCCTTGAAAATTCAGTGTACATTTCAAAGACTGTGCACAATGTAACTCTTCATGTTTGGGTTGGGGAAATATTTGTTGGGTGGAAAGGAAAAAGGAATTTATGCAGCTGACAGTAAGCAAATGTTTCACCACTGTCTGGTTAAAACACATGGAAAGTAAGGACAGGTCTTGATTTTGCTGGGCAGGAGTTGAATCTTGTGGCCTTAGAAGAGAATGGGAGCTGTTGACAGAGCATTGCAAAAGAATCAAACACCCAAAAGCCTGTCAGACGTAGCCACAGATGGGTAAGTTTACACTTGTGAGTGTGACAATGCATGGAGATGGTGGTGAGGACAGATTGCTTCAGCATCTGTCCCCAGTCCTGGGCAGGGGTCCTGAGCTCCCTGCGCATGGTTGTGCTGCTGTTCCTTGCTGGTTTGAAGTGTTCATATGCAGCAACAGCAAAAATATCCTAAGCTGTTTGATAACATCCCCTTCCCGCTCCCTTTCTTTGACCTCCTTGTCCTCTCCAAACCTCTGAGAGTCAGGAAAATGCTAGTACCCCATGTGTACGCATAAGGACCCAAGGCCCACATAGAGAGAACTAGATACTGCCCAGATATTGCTGCCAGTTTGTGTTACAAGTTTGCTTCACTACACCCAGTGTAGTTACCACTGATGAAAGAGCAAGAGGGTTTTTTTTTCATTCCAAACTTGGTGACTTGATATTAAATGACTTTTTTTTCCTTGGTTCCACACTCAAGCCAAATGCTTCTAGAACAGGGCTTCTGGTGAGTTGGCAGGAGAAATTATGCTGCACTCACCACCCAGGTGACATGTTCTACCTGCTCTACATTCCTCAGGCAAATCAGATCAGGGAGGACAGCTGACGTGAACTGCCTTTTGTTTGCTGAGCAATGTCCAGATGGGATGATTAGCTGGAATGAGTGGGTAGGACTGAACTTTCTTAACATACATTTGTTCTGTTATATGGTCTCAGGTGCCAAAGCACATTACCATAATACTAAATATACAAAGGTCTTAGAAAATTAGGATTAAATATGTGTTATTTTTGTAAGTTGAGACATCATATAAAAGGGGACTCTAAGTTTAGTGTAAATAGCTATCAACATACTTCTGTTTGTTTTTCTGTCCAATTGTCTAAGGGTGCTATGCCTCTTGTTCTAAAATAATACTCAAGCTGATCTGATGCCAGGTGGCATCTGTTCTCAGGGTACCCAAATAGCACGTACTCATCTGAGGAGAACAAGACAGGTGCTTAAGTCTGGTGTTGCCTGAAGCTTCGATGTGCTACTCACTCAACACTCTGCCACTTTATGGTTAGGCCAGGGATGAAACACATCTGGATTTAGTTTGTTGCTTGGTCACTACCCAGACCAACTGGGAAGCTTTGCCATACTTTTGTGGTTGGTGTTTTTTGGGTGGGTTATTTTGTTTTGTTTTGGTTTTTTTTTTTTTTTTTTTTTGGGG
>NDXB01005662.1:205262-234035 GCA_002631895.1 Agapornis roseicollis | reverse complement strand
ATTGGCACTGAAGCACAGCTCCTCTTGGCACCCTGGTTGCCAGTGCTGGGCTGGATGTTCAAAGGCAGGGTCTCCTCTACACATCGTCTACACAATACGGACGATGCTGCATGGAGTAAATGGGCTGCACTAATTACACAATGAGCTTGCATAGGAAATCTCTGTCATCATGGACTGGCCAGAGGGCAAAGATTTTGGAATGTCACCAGAGGAGGAGGTGATGCGTGCCGAAGAGGCCCCACCATATAATGAACTGTCAGAAAGTGAAAAGCAGTACGCCTTGTTTACTGGTGGGTCCTGCCGTATTGTTGGGAAGCTTCGGAGATGGAAGGCCGCCGTATGGAGTCCTCAACGACAAGTTGCACAAACTGCTGAAGGAGAGGGTGAATCGAGTCAGTTTGCTGAGGTGAAAGCCATCCAGCTGGCCCTGGACATTGCTGAACGAGAAAAGTGGCCAGTACTTTCTCTCTATACTGACTCGTGGATGGTGGCAAATGCCCTGTGGGGATGCTGCAGCAAAGGAAGCAGAGCAACTGACAACACAGAGGTAAACCCATCTGGGCTGCTGCACTGTGGCAAGATATTGTTGCCCGGGTGCAGAACCTGGTGGTGAAGGTACACCATGTAGATGCCCATGTACCCAAGAGTCGAGCCACTGAGGAACACCAGAACAACCAGCAAGTGGATAGAGCTGCTAAGACTGAAGTGGCTCAGATGGACTTGGATTGGCAAAATACAGACCAGTCAGTCTCACCTCTGTGCCTGGAAAAATCTTGGAGCAGATTCTCCTGGAAGGCATGCTAAGGCACATGAAAAACAACAAGGTGCTTGGTGGCAGCCAGCATGGCTTCACTAAGGGGAAATCCTGCCTGACCAATTTGGTGGCCTTCTATGATGGGGCTACAGAACTGATGGACAGGGGTAGAGCAGTTGATGTCATCTACCTGGACTTGTGCAAAGCGTTTGACACTGTCCCACACAACATCCGTGTCTCTGAATTGGAGAGGCATCAATTTGATAGGTGGGGCACTCAGTGGGTAAAGAACTGGCTGGGTGGCCGCATGCAAAGAGTTGTGGTCAATGGCTCAATGTCCAGCTGGAGGCCAGTGACGAGTGGTGTCCCTCAGGGATCGGTGTTGGGATCAGTCTTGTTCAACATCTTTGTCACTGACATGGACAGTGGGATTGAGTGCACCCTCAGCAAGTTTGCCAATGACACCAAGCTGTGTGGTTCAGTGGATATGCTGGAGGGAAGGAATGCCATCCAGAGGGACCTTGACACACTTGTGAGGTGGGCTGATGCCAACCTCATGAAGTTTAACCATGCCAAGTGCAAGGTCCTACGCCTGGGTGGGAGCAATCCCAGGCACAGATACAGTTGGGCAAAGAGGAGATTCAGAGCAGCCCTGCCGAGAAGGACTTGGGGGTAGTGGTTGATGAGAAAATGAACATGAGCGAGTTTCAGTGTGCACTTGCAGCCCAGAAAGCCAACCGTATCCTGGGCTGCATCAAAAGGAGTGTGACCAGCAGGTTGAGGGAGGTGATCCTGCCCCTCTACTCTGACCTTGTGAGACCTTACCTGTAGCATTGTGTGCAGTTCTGGTGTCCTCAACATAAAAAGGACATGGAGCTGTTGGAACAAGTCCAGAGAAGGGCCATGAGGATGATCAGGGGACTTGATGATCTTAAGGTCTTTTCCAACCCTAACTAGCCTATGATTCTGTGATTTTTGGCCCAGTGGCCCCATGACACTTCAGGCTATCAGGTCAGAGATGCAACATACAGATGGGCCCATGATCGAGGGGAGGACTTAACAATGGACACTGTTGCCCAGGTTATTCATGAGTGTGGAACACGTGCTGCAATTAAACAAGCCAAACAGTTAAAGCCTCTTTGGTATGGAGAACAGTGGCTAAAATATAAATACAGGGAGGTGTCCTGGGTTCAGCAATAACAGTCAATTTTCTCCTTAGTAGCTGGTGCAGCGCTGTGGTTTTGACTTCAAGCCTGGGAACAGCACTGATAACACCAATGTTTTTAGCTGTTACTCAGTAATGTTTACTCTGACCAAGGACTTCCTGAGTCTCATGCTCTGCCAGGGAGGAGGAGAGACTGGGAGGAAGCAGGAACAGGACACCTGACCCAAAGTAGCCAAAGAGGTATTCCATACCACAGCAGGTCATGTCCAGGGAAGTAATTGGGAGTTACCCGGAAGACACACATTTCCCAGTTGAGCTCATTTTCGTCAAGTGGTATTGTATTCTCTTCCCTTGTTATTTCCTTTACCATTATTATTATTGGTGGTAGCAGCAGTGATTTGTGTTATACCTTAGTTACTGGACTGCTCTTATGTTAACCTGTGGGAGTTGCATTCTTTTGATCTCCTCCCCATCCCTCCAGGAGCAGGGGGAGTAGAAACTGGGTTTAATCCACGACAGGAGGCCTGCCAGATTGACTATATCACCCTCCCACCAACCTGCCAAGGCAAGTGCCATGTGCTTACCATGGTGGAAGCAATCACCAGATGGCTGGAAACACACACTGTGCCCCCCGCCACTGCCTGGAACACTGTCCTGAGCCTTGAGAAACAGATTTTGGGGTGACATGGCACGCCAGAGAGAACTGAATCAGACAATGGGACTCATTTCCAGAGTAACATTATAGACACTTGGGCCAAAGAGCATGGCATCGGGTGGGTATCTCACATCCCCTACCATGCACCAGCCTCTGGGAAAACTGAACGGTACAATGGGTTGTTAAAAACTACACTGAGAGCAATGGGTGGGGGAACTTTCAAACACTGGGATACACATTTACCAAGGCCACCTGGTTGGTCAGCACCAGAGGATCTGCCAACAGGGCTCGCCTGGCCCAGTCAGAACTTTTACATACCACATACCACAGAGAGGGACAAAGTTCCTGTGGTGCACATAATCTCCTGGGAAGACAGTCTTGGTTATACCTGCTTTGGGTAAAGGCAAACCCACTTGTGGGATTGCTTTTGCTCAGGGACCCAGCTATACTTGGTGGGTAATGCAGGAAGATGGGAGAGTCCAATGCATACCTCAAGGGGATTTTATTTTAGGGGAAACCAGCCAATGAATTCAATTGTATGCTGTTGCCTGCCATGCAGCACTTGTATAGCCTACCAACTACATTTCTTAAGGTCACCAGCGACTGGCCCCATCTTCCCTTTGATCATCATAGTAGCTGGTGCAGTGCTGTATTTCTGACTTCCAGCCTGAGAACAGCACTGATAGCCACACTGATAGCCCAATGGTTTTAGCTGTTGCTCAGAAATGTTTACTCTGACCAAGGGCTTCCTGAGTCTCATGGTCTGACAGGGAGGAGGGAAAGTCGAGAGTAAGCAGAGACAGGACCCCTGACCCAAACTAGCCACAGAGGTATTCCATACCACAGCACGTCATGCCCAGTATACAAACTGTGGGCAGTTACCCAGAAGGGCTAGATCACTGCTTGTGTTGGGCTGGGTATTGGTCAGTGGGTGATGAGCGGCTGTATTCTCTTCCTTTGTTATTTCCCTTATCATCATTATTATTGGTGGTAGCAGAAGTGATTTGTGTTACACCTTAGTTACTGGAGTGTTCTTATCTCAACCCATGGGAGTTACATTCTTTTGATCTCCTCCCCATCCCTCCAGGAGCAGGGAGTGAGCACGTGGCTGCATGGTTATGAGTTACCAGCGGGGTTTAAATCATGACAATGTGACACAGCACTACAGTAATAGTAGCTATAAGCTACAACAGTACCATTTTTTCTTGCCTTGCTTTCAGTACAAGGGTTTAAGAACAACAGGGCCAGAATAGCTATTTGGACAGTTACAGAACTCTCTGCTGCTTATACCACTAACTCAAAAGGCGTAAAATAGGAGGGCAAAGCAAAAACACCCAGTGATCGAAGTGGACCTATAAACATGGCTAACCCACACGGCTAACCCAGGTTCCCTTCTAAGGCTATTGTACAAGTTACCCATGACTGTATTTGTGTTTCCTTTGATTTCTTCCCACAGAAATGGAAGACTGTACAGCTGTACAGCTTCCTCCAAAATTTATAGAGTTCACTTGCATTTCTTGCAGCCACCAAAAAAAAGCACCCTCAATTTCTTACCTGAACTTCAGAATGGATGCAAAAAAATCTTCAAAGAGGCTTGTCAGGAAAAGGAGTCAGGGTATTGTACTCTGAATTACAAACTTCAACCTTAAATACATACACTGTTTATGAGAGGCAATTTTGGTATACCATCCCTTCAGCCTGCTTCTGAGTATACAGTTAAGATTTTTTCTAACTTTTTTGCACATTATGTAGCAGTAAAACTAGTCTACAAAAATAACAATATTTTTGTAAATACTTAAGTAGACAAATACTTCTGAAAATATATTCATACAAAAAGTAAGAATGACAGCCTGCTTTTCTACAACAGATTACACAGTACTGCCCGTCAGTTCCAATTCTCACCAACATGGGCATTAAACCTTCTAAGCAGAACTTACACGTATTATTTCTCTGTATTAAATGGGAAGACTATACAAGAAATACTGCTCAGCATGGTGTGCTACATATCAGAGAACTTGAGAGAGAAGATTTTAAGCTTGCTTTGCCATTTTCCTTTGTGAAAGTGACATAATTATATGTATCTCTATAGCATACTGAAATAGTAATGAGTAATAAAATTAAAAGAAATAAAAAGAAAAAAAAAAGGTAACTTTAAGGAAATCTCCGGGACCTATTGCTAATGGCTGCTTACCAACTATAGACTCTACAAGTCCAGGAAGCCCTTTTGGACATGAGCAACCAAGCCTGTTTTAGGGTAAACTTTTCCATAGGAGATAACAGAAGAGCACTTACATCTGTTCAAGGCAAAAACATACCAGAAGTCACACAGAAATCCACCCTTCTCAAGACAGGTCTGTAAAAACATGTTTCAACTAAGTCACAGATGTAGCCACTAACCTTTAGTTCCCTATGGAGATGCGTATTCCATGCATGTCAAATAAAATCCAAATGACATACAGTTTTACATCAGATATTAAAAAAAGACAACTATCAAGATGCACTCCTCAAGCTTTTATTAGGTAACTGCTTCAAAGATGTGTAAGAGATCCTTATGTGATCTTATCACTAAATTAGTTTTAGAACTGATCTGTTACAAAAAGGCACAAGCAAAGTTTAGATAGGCCCTTTCTTAAAGCTCTTCCCAAACCAACTCTTTGCAAGACTATCTTCCCATGCAGAAGTTTGTAACATACTAGTAAGCTAAAGGGGTATACTGTTTTCTGCTTGCAAAACCCCCATCTTTTTATAGCATGCAAGCTACCAAACATCCAACACATACTGAAAGTTTTAATGCTTAATACCTAAAGTGTTTCCTAAAAAATTACTTTTGATTTCCTACATTAAGTGATAATTATCACTGGGTTCATCATAAGAGGGCATATATACATTGCTGAAAGCTTTAGCGTATAATACGAACTACTCTTTTAAACATTAAAGAAGAATGTACTCAGAAGCTCAACAGTAAAGAACATGAAGTGCAACAGTTCACTTAAAGCACAACAGAATTAGTTTGATACTGAAGTAATTCTAATCCCATGACTCCTGCGCACTTCCAGAATACAGCATCTTCACTCTTTCTTGGTCCACGTTGCCTCTACCTCTGTAATTCTAGGACAGAACAGGTACCAGTTTAGAATCATTAACACTTCCAACAATTTAGAGGTGACAGTCACTACAAGACAGTTTTAGCTTTCTGCATGCATGTATCTCAACAGAATATCGTATTTTTAATAAATATAGAAGCTCTTTCATCATAAAACTTCTATACTTAGGTGGTTAGGCCTCGGTGTAAAACTAAAGCACTTTAATAAACCTCAAATTTTAGCAGGTGTGAGAATCACAGAATAGTTAGGGTTGGAAAGGACCTTAAGATCATCAAGTTCCAACCCCCCTGCCATAAGCAGGGACACCTCACACTAAACCATGTCACCCAAGACGGCATCCAACCTGCCCTTGAACATTGCCAGGGATGGAGCACTCACAACCTCCCTGGCCAACCCATTCCAGCATCTCATCACCCTAACAGGAAAGAATTTCTTCCTTATATCCAATATAAACTTCTCCTGTTCAAGTTTGAACCTGATACCCCTTGTCCTGCCACTACAGTCCCTAATGAAGAGCCCCTCCCCAGCATCCCTAGAGGCCCCCTTCAGACACTGGGAGGCTGCTAGGAGGTCCTAGAGGCCCCCTTCAGACACTGGGAGGCTGCTAGGAGGTCTCCATGCAGCCTTCTCTTCCCCAGGCTGAAAAGCCCCAACTCTCAGCCAGTCTTCATACAGAAGATGCTTCAGTCCCCCTATCATCTTCATGGCCCTCCTCTGGACTTGTTCCAACAGTTCCATGTCCTTTTTATGTTGAGGACACCAGAACTGCACACAATACTCCAGGTGAGGTCTCACAAGGTCAGAGTAGAGGGGCAGGATCACCTCCTTCGACCTGCTGGTCATGCTCCTTTGGATGCAGCCCAGGATACAGTTGGCTTTCTGGGCTGTAAGTGCACACTGCAGTCGACTCATGTTCATTTTCTCATCGACCACCACCCCTAAGTCCTTCTCCACAGGGCTGCTCTCAATCTCCTCTTTGCCCGACCTGTAGCTGTGTCTGGGATTTCTCTGACCCAGGTGTAGGACCTTGCACTTGGCATGGTTAAACTTCATGAGGTTGGCATCAGCCCACCTCACAAGCGTGTCAAGGTCCCTCTGGATGGCATTCCTTCCCTCCAGTGTATCCACCGAACCACACAACTTGGTGTCATTGGCAAACTTGCTGAGGGTGCACTCAATCCCACTGTCCATGTCAGTGACAAAGATGTTGAACAAGACTGATCCCAACACCGATCCCTGAGGGACACCACTCGTCACTGACTTTCAGCCGGACACAAATCCCAATTTCTCCTACCCAACACAAATAGGTGACACAACTTTGGGGAAAAACTTCTTTCTCCATTTCTTAGTTGAGAATGAACATCTGCATTCCTTTCCCAGTAAAAAGACAAAAGCCTTTTTCTTTAGAAAAATTATGAAACTCAGTCACGTGTAAGACTGCCCCAAAATAAAACAGGCTAAGAGCCTCCAACAGATTCCTCTTTCAAATTCATCATTTGATTATCAAATAGCCCTTGCATGCAGTTCCTTTGAAAGAGGAAGCAAACATTGTAGAAACAGAAGTGTTACCTTTCTTCCCCAAGAGAAAGGGCATCAGGATCCTCACTGAACATTAGATAATAAAATGCCTCTTTCAGCAATAGTAAAATAGCAAAAACCAGCTGTAATAGTTAATTTCAAAGGAAAAAAGAAAAAGAAACAAGACAGCTGATTACAAATAGGCAGTTTCTGTCAATCTCATGTCAGAATGACATGAAGTCTCATAAAAAAGGAATACAAACCTGATGATCTCCAACTCAAAAGAATTGGTGCACTGTATATATATCATTAAGAGGGCAGTTGCCCTGAAAGTATTTTATGTGGACAAAGAGACAAAGGACATTAAGACACAGAAATGACAGAGGTTATTAAATTCTGGGAGACACTCCACAAAGGTTGGAGATGTGTATTTGGAAGCAATCTAGAGATCCACTTTTGAAAGCAATTTATCTGAAATTTAAAAATGTCCTTGACAGGAATATAGAATGAAGATTCACTGAGGCTGCAAGCATAAGCAGGAAGCAAAAGTGTGTAACTGAAGTCTCATGAAGATCCAAAGAGGAAGGGTTCAAATCCAATTAGGGAACTTGTCAGGCAGGTAAATACACCTAAAACACCCAATACTTTCTATAATAATGGTATGAAAGAAGACAGTCAATGACAGGAAGGTCTGAGCCTGAATACGAGCTTCGGAGATTGTGTAAGGGGTGATAGTAACTATTGTTCTTGTGGTCTCTTTCAAGGTATTAACATTTGGAATTCAACTCAGTTGTCTTCCTGGGTTCAGCAGTAGCAGTCATTTTTCTCCTTCTTAGTAGCTGGTGCAGTGCTGTGGTTTTGACTTCCAGCCTGGGAACAACACTGATAACACTGATGTATTTAGTTGCTGCTCAGTAATGTTTACGCTGACCAAGGGCTTCCTGAGTCTCATGGTCTGACAGGGAAGAGGAGAAGCCAGGAGGAAGCAGAGACAGGACACCCGACCCAAACTAGCCAAAGAGGTATTCCATACCACAGCACATCATGTCCAGTATACAAACTGTGGGCAGTTACCCAGAAGGGCTAGATCACTGCTCGGGTTGGGCTGGGTATTGGTCAGTGGGTGGTGAGCGGTTCTATTCTCTTCCCTTGTTATTTCCCTTATCATTATTATTATTGGTGGTCTCTTTCACGGACACCCCCTTGTCATGGGGAAAGAGCTTGCGTGCCTTTGTGAGGTTGAGAGCTATGGTGATGGCGGCATATGCCTCAAACCATCATTCCAACAAAGAATTTACAAAGAAATCAGGTACACAGTGACAGTCAAAACAGTTTCAGTGGCATTACCCTGGATATATACTGCTGAACACACTGTTACGCTGAGACAAAGTTCTAAAAGCTAAGACTCCCAGTTCATTTGCAGACTTACCTTCTGGATATTAGGTGGTGTAAAGAATCTTTCTCCTTGAAAACGAAAAGCAATTTCTTCCAACCAAACAGGAACTTCCTGCTGGGCCTACATAATGATAAGTGAATTTAGATACTGCTTTATCAATTCATAATTAAGAGTTCCATAACTGTACCAAAAAATAATAGTTGTTAAGTAAATTAAACTGGAATCCTGAAGAACAGAAAAAGATTTGAAACTTACATCTGAAAGCACTTTAACAAGAGATTGTGCAAGATGCCCATCTGAAGTGTTATCAAAGAAGCAAACTGCTTTGCCTGTATTTCCACAACGACCAGTTCGTCCAATTCGGTGTACATACTCTTCAATGGTGGAAGGAAGATCAAAATTAATAACATGTTGAACATTTTCAATATCCAGACCTCTTGCTGCCACTGAAGTTGCCACAAGAACTGGACACTTCCCAGAACGAAAATCCTGAAGAGCTATTTCTCTCTCTCTCTGTTCTCTATCTCTGCAAAGAAAGCAAATGCTTAGAACACATATCTCAAAAAATCTGCGGCATTAAGATACAGGCTAAAAGGTCATGATTCATGGACAGAAGGAGGTTGGGGGAACACAACATGAAAACACAACCCTCACACCAGCAGTTTAGATTTTTTAACCATGCAGAAGTAAGACAAAGCAACTATTTTACCCTAAGAAATTATTTTAAAAAGAATCAGAGACAGCCATGTAATGAACTCACTGCCTTGCTAAAATCCACTTGTTTAACTGATTGTTTCTTTATGCCATACTCAGAAATGCTTTTCCTACTCTTTGCAGAAAGAAGCCAGAAGAGCACAGATGAATTTTATCTAGAATCCTGCACAGGCCGTTTGCAGATACAGTAAAGTGGCCAGCAAACAGCACAAAACTTGCCTTTTCTTCATCACAGAATGGTTTTGGTTGGAAAGGACATTAAGATCATCTAGTTCCAACCCCCCTGACATGGGCAGGGGTGCCTCACACTAGACCAGATTGCTCAAGGCTCTGTCCAACCTGGCCTTGAACACTTCTAGGGATGGGGCAGCCACAACTTCCCTGGTCAACCTGCTGAGTGCCTCACCACCCCCACAGTAAAGAGCTTCCTTCTTATACCTAAACCAAACTTCCCCTGTTTAAGTTTAAAATCATTACCCCTTGTCCTATCACTGCAGCCTCCTATGAAGAGTCCCTCTCTGGCATCCTTTCAGGCCCTCTTCAGAAAACTGGATTTGCTATGTGGTTTGCATTTTTAAAGAATCTTTACAGACTATACAGTACTTAAGACACAGTAGATCAGAGTTTAAGTTACATTCTTCACTGTCCAATTTAGAAAGTTAAAAAATAGTGCCTTTTTGAATCTAACATGGGACAGTTACCAAAGTCTAGTATGCTCGCTATTCCAGAAAAAAGCAACTATCCCAACCTTAACCCAAAAAGCTTTAATCAGAAATCAGTAGCATTCATTATAGTCTAGCAACTCCCACAGAACCGATTATTCTCTTCGTAAGTATGCCTTAACTCACACAGTAGTAACTATACAGAAATGTGTTAAGAATCTTCTTCCACACAAGACAAGCTGTTCAGACTACCCCAGAACAGAAGACCACATCTTCTCAAACTGATCTCTTCACACACCTGTAAAACTGACTGGCACAGGGCACATACAAACATCATCTATCTGGGTACTAACATCATTTTAACTCATTTACAACCTTGATGTTCTGATGTCTGTCATAACACTGAACAAAACATCATTTTAGTGGCAAGAATTCAAGCCCTCTTTTCTTCTATTACAAGATGAAAAAATATTACAAAATAACACTTTTTATGTGCTACAGTTCACTGAACTTTAAGATTCAGTTTGTTGTCCTATATTTTCACATGTAAACACCTCAGAACTACATCCTAGTCCATTACATGAAAGACAAACCATTTTTTTAGCTAAATTTAGACCTGGAATTAGCAACTATTTCACCCTGTTTCTCAGTATTTGTTCAGGTATGCAATGCTAATGAGTAGACTACAAATGCAGGTTAGAAGCATCTTCTTATCCTCCACATCAAGAAGCAGAAATGACAGCATAAGAAATTTGCATGGTACATAAGACAACTTACCACGTCACTCTGAGGAAACCTGTAAGACAAAGTGGAAGGCCCACAACTGCCATTTGAATTTAGGAATATCATCTCACCCTAAGATCTGGTTTTGGTCACACAAATGATAACAAAAACTACATATAAACAAAAGTTATTCTACTGAATTAGATAACAAAAACTACATATAAACAAAAGTTATTCTACTGAATTAGTTATACTTATATATTATATATATATATATACAGATATTTTTTAACTTTTAAGCAGTAAGCTAAGATTCTCCAGTTCATACACAGCATTGCAAGTCTGATCAACCTGGAAAACATATACACAACAAATGCTACGACAACTGGCCTTCAGAAACACTATATTCTCAACTGGGCAGACCTGCTAGGGATAAGAAGGCTATCTGAAACAAGCTAAATTGCACAGATAGAGCCAAAACACAAATCTCAATGAAAGCTTCTGCTAAGATATGTCAGCAAGTGACTTTCACTTCAAAAACACTTACCCATGGATGCTAGTGGCAGCTATTTTTTCTTGACAAAGAAAGGCTGCAATATAGTCTGCTTTTTTTTTTTTGTCCACAAACACCATGGTTCGCTCGTGACCTATGTTAAACAGAAGTTCAGATTCACTGCAGTTTGAAACCAGATGCATTTTCACTAATCACAGGTAGTTACTTATACAAATGCATACTACCAGAACACATTTTGAATAAAATCTTTAAGGCATGACTGCAATTTCTTGCTCATGCTGAACTAATTAGATTTAATCCATCAATTTTGACATCAACACAGACATCTAGGTGAAGACAAGTGAACTGTATTTTTCTCTTCTATAAAGGAGGACACACATTGTTCTCCATGATGAGCATGCACTCCCTTTTTACAGCATGTGGCTAAAAGCAACATGCCATTCTAAGCACTGAACATAAAGGTACACAGACCAACTTTTAATTCTAAACTCTCTTCCAGTTCTCCGCATTGGAACTTATGATAAAGTCAGAGCAAAAATAGAACAGCCCCACCCATTAACAAAATATAGGTCAGAAAGTTCACATAAGATGTGAAATACACCTATAATCTTGAGATAATACCCCCAGATGCTGAAGTACTGTAATTCACCATATGAAGAAACTAATCATCTGGGAAGCTTGTCTGCTAGTACTCAATAGATACGAGACCTATCTAAATACCCAGACACCCCCATGGTCTGCTGCAAGCTTCCATCAGTAAGACCTGTAAAGCATGTAACATGCATAAAAGCAGAGAATCATGACCTGGTCAATAGAAAGAGCAGAAGTTTAAGAACAAACAATTAGCAATAAGGAGAGTTACCTATGCTTTGTAGAATTTCTATCAGTTTATCCCTCTTGGAATACTGAGGAACCTGAAGAATATTTTGCTGAACATCACTGCAAGCTCCACCCACATGTCCAACAACAACAAATAAATAATCGTATCTCAAAAATTCAGCAGCCAGCCTTGAAAAGAAATAAAATTGAGCAACATGAGATCTGCTACATGTCACAAGATCTTCTTTCAAGACAAAAAAACCCCAAACAAGTATTAATAAAGTCTTGACTGAGCACTCAAAGCCACAGCAAGTGACTTAAGACTGAGTTTAAAGTGAATTCAATCCTACTTCAAAGAAAGACAATTGATCTCCCCAACAGCTGTCAGTATTAACAGATTGAATGGAGGAAAGCAGCCCATTCCATTCTTCCATTCAGGACAGTCAGCTACTTAAGATGTTTTCTCCAAGCCTCAGAAAAGATCTTTCAGACTTTTTTGAAGGCCAGAAGAAAACTGTTAGGATCTGACTCACTGAAATGCCAAAATACTTCATTGTAATGGGCTGATCAGTTTACATGCTCTCAAACTGTAATATGCGTACTGGCATTTTTTGGTGATATAGCAGCAGCAGTGTCCCTTCCACAAAATACACATAATTATGTCAACTGCTAAAACTGGAGTTCACACTCCTCTGATGTAAGAATGAGTATTCAGATGCCCATCTCTTAAGCAGTGGAAATACCGAATAATTGTCATCCATCTGTAGGGACTGAGCGGTTATGTACTGTTATTCCCAGGCCCAGCAACCCACCAATATCTGTCAGAAATCATTCTTTCAAAGAGCCTGGGAAGTGGAGCTTTCAGGGTAGTGAGGACTAGAGCTGTAAGATACATCATAAACCATCTGTGAAAGCTTTAGAATCATTATAAGCAAATAGCATTTATGCATGTAAATAAGAACTGTGTATCAGAAAGGACAGCAAGACAGGCAATAATTAGGGTGCCTAGTTATATTATGTCCTGGTGTCAGAGAGCACTAGCAGTGCTGCTCAGGAAACAGTAACATCACTGGGTTTGAGTTTACACATATATAGTGTTGGAACAGCAAGAAAGAAACACGGGCGGCACAAGGACTTCTGCAAAAGTAGAATTTAAAAGCCTTCAGACAAACGTTGTAAGTCTATTTGGAGTCTCCACCTAAATTAAGCAGGTAATCTATGTAAGTTAGTTCCGTTACCTAAAACAAGACTGTAAGCTTTTAAATACAAGGGGTGCTCTTAACTCTTCATTCTACACAAGTTCAGATATAGTTCTATTTTTACTTCACTCACCTCTGAACTTCTTCAGGAAAAGTGGCACTAAACATCAGTGTTTGACGTTTCTCTTTTGGTGGCATGCTTGGGTGAGAAACCAGCTTCTTCATATCCACCCCAAAACCCATATCAAGCATGCGGTCCGCTTCATCTAGCACCAAGTATTTCACATTATGCAAAGCAATCTGCAAGTATTTCAGTGGAAGAAAAACTGTATTGGTTCACTGACAGCATATACTTATACAATATCATTATTGCTAAAATCCACCTTTTAATTACTCCTTTCCAGTAGATTTCTGGTAGAAGTTAATTATAGAATCACAGAATAGTTAAGGCTGGAAAGGACCTTAAGATTAACTAGTTCCAACGTCCATGCCATGGGCAGGGGACACCACACACTAAACCATGACCCGAGATTTCATCCAGCCTGGCCTTGAACACTGCCAGGGATGGAGCATTCACAACTTCCCTGGGCAACCTTTGCCAGAGCCTCATCACCCTCACACAAAGAACTTTTTCCTTATATCTAACCTGAACTTCCCTTGTTTGAGCCCATTACCCCTTATCCTAATTCTAGAGTCCCTAATGAAGAGGCCCTCTCCATCATTCTTATAGGCCCCCCCTTCAGATACTGAAAGGCTGCTATGAGGACTCCATACAGCCTTCTCTTCTCCAGGCCCAACTTTCCCAGCCTGTCATTATACGGGAGGTGCTCCTGCCTTTTATCATTCTTGTGGCTCTCCTCTGGATTTGCTCCAAGAGTTCCATGTTTTTCTTATATTGAGGACACCAGAACTGCACACAATACTCCAAGTAGGGTCTCATGAGAGCAGAGCAGAGGCGCAGGATCACCTCCTTCGACCTCTGGTCACATTCCTTTTGATGCAGCCCAGGATACAGTTGGCTTTCTGGGCTGTGAGCACACACTGAAGTCAGCTCATGTTCTGTTCCTTATCAACCAACACTCCCAAGTCCTTCTCTGCAGGGCTGCTCTCAATCTCTTCTCCACCCAACCTGTAGCTGTGCCTGAGATTGTCCCGACTTGTCATGGTTAAACTTCATGAGGTTGGCATCAGCCCACCTCTCAAGAGTGTCAAGGTCCCTCTGGATGGCATTCCTTCCCTCCAGCGTATCCACCAAACCACACAGCTTGGTGTCATCAGCAAACCTTTGAGGGCACACTCAATCCCACTGTCCATGTCAGCGACAAAGATACTGAACAGGATCGGTCCCAAAACTGATCCTTGAGGGACACCAATTGTCACTGGTCTCCAACTGGACACTGAGCCATTGACAGCAACTCTCTGCATGTGGCCATCCAGCCAGTTCTTTATCCACCACTTTATCATTAAATAAAAATGTATGTGCATTATATTTGCATCTCAACTTTTATTTTATTTCTTAATCTGCACTAACTCTAATAGACTCTATTAGTTCTGAAGACACTGAAGTACTTCAGAACTTGTTTTAGCAAAGTAAACAAAGATAGAGCCTATGTCTTATCTATTAATAGCACATCTAATCTGAAATTATGTCTGAGCTTCAGAAAGGTTGTCTCATATAAATTTTTTCAGAACAAGGAGGTTATGTCAGAAGTGTTAAGGACATTACAACTTCCTGTTGCTGACCAAGACTGTCATTCTGACTACTAGAAGCCTGTCAACACAGAAGCCAACCTCCAGCTTATTACCAAGGGTTTTGCCAAACTTCATTTATCCGCTGTAAAAACACTGAGCCACAATTCTAACATATAGCCATTTTCATTTGAACTTAAAATGGCTGGAAAAGCAAAAAAGTCAAACACAGTATTACCCTTGAATTTTACATATGAATAAAATCAATACTAAAACATTCAAAGAATTAATATTAGCATATTCCCCGGCAGATAAAAGCTATTCTAGCAAAACAAACAGGACATCAAGTGAAAACGTAGTATGGAATTTTCCACAAGAACTAAAAGGTGTTCCAAGTTCATTTCCAAGAACACTGCAGCCAGCTTGTTTTAGACAGATTTTCCAATGGGTCCTGAAAGGTACCGAAGAGATCTGGACTCACGCAACTCCTTTGAAAACGTCATGTTTAGATACTCTATGAAAAACTCACTTTTATTTTCATAAATGCGTGTACAAAGGTGGCATTCAAACTGGTTTTCATGGCTCTATCTTTGAAAAATGAAAACCAGTATGTAAACAGCTAAGCATGTTTAAGGAATTCAGATTAAGATCTCACCTTCTGTCTTGCAATTATGTCTAGAAGTCTTCCTGGAGTGGCACATAGTATATTACAGCCTTGCATTACCTGACGAATTGAATGGCCTGTTTGTGTACCTCCATAGATCACAACAGGCCTTATACAAGTTCTGTAAAATAGAAAAAAAAAAAAAATTGGATTAATGCAAACTGTATTGTTTCATGAAAATATATAAAACCCCCCACCAGATCTACCATAAACCAGGTTACTTCGTGCAGTTAAATTCCTTCACCAGCCAGCACAGCCTACAACCAAAGCAGGACCCAAGACTAAAAACTCAAGTCAACATGAGCTCAAAGATCCCATTCAAACGATTATAATAGAAGCTGCACAAGTGGCTTGCCTGGAAAGAATGCTTCATCTGCTTTGATCCCTCTCCCTTTAACTCAGTTACTGGCAGGAAGTGACACAATGGTGTCAGACATTATCTTCTTTCATACAGCACACTTAGAAAAAGCAGAACCATGAAATACATGCCTTTAAGTTTCAGAAATAATCTTTCCATACCTGACAGTGTGAAAAATAAAAACCACACAGATGGTTCTTTGTAAAGCAACTAATCATACTGACAATCCAGTGTGCCACTCATACAGCAGACCGCAAACCCACTCAAACACAAAACTACTTAGTGCTCTTCCTACTAGTCTCTTTGGTTCGATCTCCAGAGTAGAGCTATATCACATATTGCTCTCCAACAGAAACAGTCTATGAACAAGAACTGCCTTACACAGAGGAGCAAGTTTGTAAGCTTACCTTTATAACCTCCTGCTAAGGCTTTTACATGCATGCAGTAAGAATTTTCACAAATTCAAACTGCCTATTCTTGAAGGTATTTATTCAGCTTCATATAAACCAGGTTATTTTTTACCGGGAAACTTTTCAGAAAGCTTTAGTGGAGAACAGAAGCAAGCTAGACTGAGCAATATGCATCCAATTCTTTAGTGTGAACAGATTCACACCCTGATACTGCTTAACTGTCTCCAAAATGTAGGTTATCTGCTTTTACTGCAGGGCACCTGCAGGAGAAACTTTTAGAATTCAGAAGCTATTTTATTGTGAAGTAATATGTATCTATAGCTTAAAATAGCATAATTAATAGAACTAGGCAAAATAGTTTTAGAGATGAAGAAGCTTTCCTTAGTAACATGCTTACATCAATAAGCAAGTATGATGGTACTTTCAAAAGACAGGGACAGCCTCCAAGCCTGTTTGCCTTAATGAGCAAAGGCAAGTCTAATTTAGCCTGACTGATTTTGCTCAAGCAATGTTTTCCATTCCGCCTCCTAACAGAAACAAGCTTTTAGACAACAGATTTTTGACTTGTTCACTGGTAAAACTAACATCGCGGGATCATTGGGAAACTAGTAAAAATATGTTCTCACACAACATTCAAGGGCTCAATGACAAGTTTATAGATCTTTTGTTCTGTTTTGAAGAAGCAGAGCTAAAAGAGATTGCTTGAGCTGTGAAACTTGTCTAAAATCAGAAAAACTGGAACATAATGATCAATAGCAGGTAACAGTGCAAAAGCTTACCCATACACAAATTTCCTTGCTTCTAGAAAGATCTGATTTATCAGCTCTCTAGTTGGAGCGACAATAATACACTCCGGCTCTTGCTGCTCTTTAAAGCTGGTGGCAGTTATGCCATCTCTCATCATGTGGGCCACAATTGGCAAAAGAAAAGCTGCCTAAAAAAAAAAAAATCACAGCATTTATGATGCTTAGTCTTAAAACTTTCACCAGTCACCTTAAAAACTGCATACCAATCTTAAAGGCTAAATGATAAAGGACACGATCACCTTCAAGAAAATCAAAACTGCAGAAGCATTGACATGAATGCACTTCAGAACATTCAAGCTTCTTTCTCCTTGGTTACGATGCATGAAAATACTTCTCTGGACAGTAAGAGTCTAATATCTAATAATGCAGGAACACAATCATGCATTAGCTAATTTCTGTGGTTTTCAGGCAGCTCCACACACCATGCACTTGTTCCATACACTGGTAATTAGGTACCCCAGGATCAAATCCCTCCCTTAGGATTACCTTACATGTTTCACATTATCATCAGCAGATTTTTAAGGTAAACCACATATCACCATTTTCCTGGCTACTACAACAGCAGATCATTTTGCAATGCATCTGCACCAGCACACTTCCTTCCATTATGACTATCAAGACCTGCAGAACAATTCCAAAAACATCCAGGATACTTATAGCATAACCTTTGAACATCTCCCCCTCTCAAAAAGGTTTTTCAAAATAAAAAAAAAAAAAAATACTTCTTCAAAGTAACTAATAACCCACATAACAAAGCTAGAATTCCATACTGTACTGAATGGCAAAAAACCCCTATATTTAACATTCAAGTAGTCTCATAGATAGTTCTCAGTGGTTAGGTTTGGGTACATTAGACAGCCTAACAAGTTGAGACAACTGCCAACTTACTATCAACTCTTAACGCTGTTCCATGATTAATACTGAATCACCTAAAACTAAGTCTGGTGCAGATAAGACTTGATCAAACCAAGGATGATGAACCAACACAACATACTGTTGCAATCTGGTTTAATTTTAAAATCAAAACAAAAGCAAAACACACAGCACATACATACCAACACACACAACAAAAACCAGCCAACCAAACAACAGATAAAAGCCCACACAAGGCAGAAAGAAACCCCAACTTTCCAACTGCTGAGGCTTTTTCCTCATCAGCTGTTTCTATGAGTGCCTATATTTCTGCATCTGTATCAGTAGCCCTGAAGACTGGCCTGCTGTAACAAGACAAGTAACAAGTTCACTGAAATTAAAAAGAAATTCAGCCAAAAAAGCTTCAACTCATCCAGCATTCATCTGTACTTAATGCTAGACTTGCCACTGCAAGTCAAACCCTTAGATAGCAAGATGTGAATCATGTGGTGCATGGAACACTGAGGTATCCTCAAGGTCACACACTTTTAGTAGTATCAAGACTACACAAAATGCTTACAGTTTTTCCTGATCCTGTCTGGGCACATGCCATTAAATCCCGTCCTGCCAGTATAATAGGAATGCTGTATTTCTGCACTGGAGTAAGCTTGGAGTACCCAGCTTTAGCAATGTTCACATTTAAAGTCTGACAGAGGTTAGCTTCCTCAAAAGCCTGTAAGAGAAAAAAATATTAGCAATATACAATGACAAAAGTTAAAAGTTTAAAAACTCCACTGCTTACCATAGGGCTCAGATTTCCAAATATTATAAAGTATTAACTTCTGAGAGGGCCTCATCAATTATCTAGATTGCAAATGTTCTGACAGGTAAAAGTCTGAGAGGTTTTTTCAACCTGTTCATGTCATGTAAGTGAACTTGTTTGAAGGATAGCGAAGGCATTCAGCTAGTCTTATTAGCTTTGACAGAAAGCTACTCAGAAGCCATACATCTGGATTCAAGCAGGTAAACTCAAATGATGGCATGGTTTAGTGGAGGTGTTGGGCATGGGTTGGACTTGATGATCTTAGNACACAGAAAGAATAATAAAATATTGGAACAGTCTGCCCAGAGAGGTGGTGGAGTCACCATCCCTGGATGTGTTTAAAAAGAGACTGGATATAGAACTTGATGACATGGTTTAGTGGAGGTGTTGGGCATGGGTTGGACTTGATGATCTTAGAGGTCCCTTCCAACCTGCTGAGTCTGTGATTCTGTGATTCTTCAGTTCTACTTCATGTAGGATACACACTTAATCTCTATGCTAAAGCTAGATAGGGATATTGTTCTAGCTTCCATTACCAGGATCAAAAAGCATCATAACATGACAAAATCAGTGTAACTTCAGTAAGAAAACTTTTCAGAAGATGGATGGGGGGAAAAAAATCCAAACCCAACACTCTGCAGCTTCTCTTTCAACACAGGTGCTACCATTCCATTCCCCCCCACACACCCTTTCCCCCTTCTTCCTTATTGTTCTCCTTAAAAAGCTTTTATTCTCCCCCTTCCTTTTTATCAAAACACTAGCCAACTGGTATGGAGTAGACGCAAAGTTAATACAAAACTTAAAACAACAGCGGCCCCAAAAACAAGGCTAGAAATTATTTCAAACCACCTGCTGAAAACTATTCCAACAGGTGGCCATTTACAGTGTTAAAGATCCCCCAGTAACAGATTTCAACAAGATAACTCTACCAGCCCTAACAGAAACTGCTGCCAAAGACCTCTTTCAAGATCTAAACTGGTCTTTTGCTGCAATTTAGGTATTATACTTCCTGTCCATTCAGTATTACTTTCTCTGGGTCATTTCTCTAGTCTGTCAATGCCCTTTTAAATTAAAATTTCTGTCTTGCAAACGGGCAGCATCTCCTTCCAATACAATGCTGTCTGCAATGTTCAAAACTTTTTTTAATATTTTCATTAGTAATATTAGACTCAATATACACCCTTGCAGAACTGCACACAACATAAACCCTGAGATTAGTGAGTTCACTAACCAGTAATGGTGCTGGAGGGTCAAGTCCTGACACTTCAACGACATTTTCATCATACTTGTCAAAATTAATTCCTGTCTGGTAACGTGCAAAGATGGCTTGTTCATCACTAGGTGGAGGAGGAGGCACGTAAGTCACCTTTGGACCTTAAGAACAAAACCACTCAAGTTCACGAATAATATAAAGAAAACCTGAACTAAAGCTATTTTAAGTATGGAGATACTGAAGTTATGTACAGTAAGACATCATTTAGACTTCTCTCTACTTCTGAGAAGGCAAGGAATTTCAGAAATTCTATTAGAACTTAGATTTATACTACTAGACCTAACACTCACTTACAAAGCTCAGTTCAAATTCAGTAACAATGCATTCATTAATACACAAGAATAAAATTAATCTGTTCATGGCAGCACATTTATACCTCTGGATTCCTTAACGTATTTTTCAAGCTAATCAAATCAGAGGTCTCAGAGGTGTAAAGTTGTCCTGGGTTCAGCAGTAGTAGTCATTTTTCTCCTTCTTAGTAGCTGGTGCAGTGCTGTATTTCTGACTTTCAGCCTGAGAACAGCACTGATAGCCCAATGGTTTTAGTTGTTGCTCAGTAATGTTTACTCTGACCAAGGACTTCCTGAGTCTCATGCTCTGCCAGGGAGGAGGGGAAGTCGAGAGTAACCAGAGACAGGGTCCCTGACCCAAACTAACCAAAGAGGTATTCCATACCACAGCACATCATGTGCAGTATACAAACTGTGGGCAGTTACCCAGAAGGGCTAGATCACTGCTCGGGTTGGGCTGGGTTATCGGTCAGTGGGTGGTGAACAGTTGTATTCTCTTCCCTTGTTATTTCCCTTGTCATTATTATTATTGGTGGTCTCTTTCATGGACACCCCCTTGTCATGGGGAAAGAGCTTGAGTGCCCTTGTGAGGTTGAGAGCTACACTGGTGGTGGCACATGCCTCTGGTAGGATCTCCCATGCCAGACGGGTCTCAACTGAAGGGTCAGACAAACTGTGTCCATGGGCAGGATGGGTTCACCAACCTTCCAGCAACCATCCTAGGAGAAGGACAACTCTAACTTCAAAACTGGGCAGATGGAGCTCCTTTAGCTCTGGAAGGCCATCCATCTAACAGAAGGACACTCTAACCAAACCTACAACCTGAGGACTTTGCTGTCACCATCCAAGCTTGGTAGGTCCTGGCAGATAAACCTTAGGTGTAAAGGGTGAGGCCAGTTCTGTGCACGCTGTGCCTCACCTAAAAAACCCACTGTGCAGGTCTGAAGGTCTTACCCACACTTGCAAAGCCCTGTGGTGAAAGGCAAGGGACAAAACAGCAGGTGACACACTGCAAGCCGCAGACCCAACCCTGCATACAGGTGGTTCAAGACACTGGTTGCTAGGGACTGAGCCAGGAGATGACATCTTGTTCAGCAACATCCTGAATGACCAAGCAGCCTTTTTTCAAGGAGAGCACTGCTTGCTCTATATGGAGAGAAGCCTAGAAAAGTGGCCTAACCAAAGCTTGTCTCCCCCTCCACCTGGCTAGCTAGCAGTGGCCAACAGGCATCTTCCATTGCAGTCCATCAAAGACAAAGAGGAAAAGGCATACACCTGCCTCCAAAGGTGAGTCCAGATTGACACTCGCATGTTGGAACATCAGAACCATGCTTTATACAGTGGACAGTGGGCACTCTAGAGTGCCATCCTCCACTAATTGCCCGCAAGCTGTTGCGATTCAACATCGACATTACTGCTCTCAGTGAAGTTCACCTCCATGACAAAGGTAGCCTTATAGGACATGATGCCAGCTCTACACTCTACTGGTCAGATAAATCCAAAACTTAAAGACCTCTTTCTGGAGTTGGCTTCATGATTAAAAACTCCATTGTTTCTAAACTTGAAAATCTGCCAATAGGTCATTCCAATCGTATTATCTCCTTGCACCTTCCACTACACAATAAGCAGCATGTTGTTCTTTTCAGCATATGTGCTCCAACTCTGCAAGCTGACTGTGCAGAAAAAGACAAATTCTACACTGATCTGTGTTGCCCCACTCAAAAGATTCCTAGAGATGGTAAGATCACAATGCTTGGTGACTTCAACACCTGAGTAGGTAAAAACTGTGAAGCCTGGAAAGAAGTACTAGGCAAGCATGGTCCTGGAAGCTGCAATGGTAACAGACGCCTCGAGTTTTGTACAGAGCAACAGCTTACCATTACCAATACTATTTTCCAGCAGAAAGACAGCCTGAAGACAACCTGGATGCATCCTCAATCTAAACATTGGCACCCGACTGATTATGTCTTAGTGCACCAGAGAAATGTTCACAATGTCTGTCACACCCAAATGATGCCTAGTGCAGAACGTCAAACACCTTGTGTGTTGCAAACTTAACCTCCACTTTAAGCCCAAACCTAAGAGGGGTGGCATTCTTAGGAGGAGGCTCAAAGTTAATAATCTTTAAGTATCCACAGTGAGAGATAGCTTCCAGGCTAACACTCAAACTAGACTTAAAGACCATCTTATAGATTTTAATCCTGAAGCACTTTGGCAGCATATTAAAAATAGCATCCTGCAGTCCTCTGAAGAATCCTTTGGGTTCTCCTTAAAGAAAAAACAAAGACTGGTTTGACAATAATAACCAGGAGGTCCAGCAATTGCTGACAAAGAAGAGATCTACGCATCAAGCATACCCTGTTCAGCCATTTTGCCATGTAAGAAAAGCAGCCCTTCATCTTGCACGCAGTAAACTCTAACAGAAACTTTGAGACATCCAGAACTAGTGATGGCTCAACCTAGCAGAAAAGACTCAACTATGCACAGACTTGGGTGACCACAGAGGATTCTATGAGCCTCTGAAAGCAGTGTATGGACCCACATACCAGGTTCAAAGCCCCTTACTTAGCGCAGATGGCCAAACACTTCTTACAGATAAAATCTCCACCCGGAATCATTGGTCTGAACATTTTCAAACATTCTTTAGTGCTAACTGTGTAATCCAAGGCGCAAGGTATCCAGTGCATTTTACAACATCCAGTGAAAAATTAACTGGATATAGCCCCTACCATGGGAGAGACTTTTAAGGCTACACAGCAGGTGAGAACTGGCAAGGCAGCTGGGGCAGACAGAATCCGACCCGAAAACTGGAAGCATGGAGGCAAAGTACTTCATGCTAAATCTCGCAAGCTAGTTGAGTGCTGTTGCGAACAAGGTAAATTACCATGAGATTTTCACAATGCAATCATCATCACTCTGTATAAGAAAAAGGTGTGAAGTCAGACTGCTCAAGCTACTGAGGTATAATTCTGTTCTCATCACTGGAAAAATCCTTGCAAGAATACTACTGAACACATTAGTACCTGCTATCACAGAACTTCCACCTGAAAGTCAATGTGGTTTCAGAGTTAACAGAAGTACCAAGGACATAGTATCTGTTCTCAGACAACTGCAAGAGAAGTGTAGAGAACAGAATAAGTGGCTCCTTGTAGCTTCTGCTGACCTCACCAAAGATTTTGACTCTGTGAGCAGAAAAGACCTGATCTTGGAACAATTAGGTTGAACCCTCAAAGTTCCTCAAATTATTATTCTGTTACATGAGGATCAGCGTGGCAAAGTCAGATACAGTAATGCACTCTCTGAGCCCTTCTCAATAACCAATGGTGTGAAAAAAGGTTGTGTTCTCGCACCAACTTTATCCACAATCTTCTTCAGCATGATGCTCCAAAGGGTAGACCTCAACAAACAAAACGGCATTTATATTCGACATTCTACCGATGGGAGCCTAGTCAACCTAAGGTGACTGAAGGCCCACACTAAGACCCTAAATCACCTTGTCCGTGAACTGCTTTTTGCTGATGATGCCGCCCTTGTTGCCCACACAGAAACAGCTCTGCAGCGCTTAACACCTTTGCAGAGGCAGATGAGCTCTTTGGACTGGAAGTCAGCTTGAAGAAGGCAGTAGTTCTCTACCAACCTGCACCACAAGAAGATTACCATCATCCCCACATTACCATTGGCGAGCCACTGCTTAAGTCAGTTCAGTAGTTCAGCTATCTGGGAAATCAACAAAGAGATATATAACAGAATAGCAGAGGCATATAGTGACTTCAGAAAACTCCATAAAAGAATCTGGTACAATAAACACCTGAAGTACCAAGATTAGTGTTTATAGAGTCATTGTACTGTCTACTCTTTTATATGGGTCTGAAACATGGGTTATCTACCGCCATCACCTGCGACTCCTCGAACACTTCTATCAGCGCTGCCTCTGTACAATTCTAAACATCCATTGGACTGACTATGTGTCAAATGTTACTGTCCTTGAGCAGGCAGGGGTCATCAGTATTGAAGCAGTATTGCTGAAACTGCAGCTGTGCTGTGCAGGGCATATCTCCAGGACGGAGGATCACTGCCTCCCTAAGATTGTGTTTTATGGTGAACTCACCACCAGTTGCCACAAGAGAAGTGCCCCAAAGAAGGGATATAAGGACTCCCTGAAACAATACCTCAGCCTTGGCCATATTGACTACCATCAGTGGTCCAATTGGGAAGCTTGGAGACACACCATACATAACGCTGTTGTCTCCTTTGAGAACACACGCAGAACTAGTCTTGAGGAGAAAAGACACTGGAGAAAGAATTGTGCCTCGTTTAGACCACTCAAGGAGACCTTTCACTGTGCTTTTTGCAACTGGATTTGCCTATCCCACACTGGCCTTTTTAGTCATCAGCGCACTTGCAGTAAGCATGGGTAAAGACCTTCCCAATCTTCGTTTGCAAAGTCAAGCCATCATTATTATTGGTGGTAGCAGTAGTGATTTGTGTTATTCCTTAGTTACTGGACTGTTCAACCCGTTGGAGTTACATTCTTTTGAATCTCCTCGCCATCCCTCTGGGAGCAGGGGGAGGAAGGGCAGGAAGTAAGTGAGCTGCTGTGTGGTTCTGAGTTGCCGGCTGGGCTTAAACATCAGCAAAAGTTAATTATTTGATGCTCACAATCACAGGGATCTCAAATGAGGAGGGCTCAGGAACCAAAATTATTCATATGAAATCAGAAGTTGACTATTTTCTTTTTTTATCTCAAGAGTAAGAGAAAGTCAAAATAAGGCTGAAGTGATCTGCAGAAACCACCACAGAGAAGTAAACATTTTATAGATTGTCCCAACTGAGACTTTCAATACATGCCAAAGTCATTTATGACACACTGGAACTTGATCTCCTGCACTCGCAGATCATGAAATTCTGTCTACTAACTTCTACTCAGTAAAACACATGGTGCCTGTTTTCCAGAAACAGCATCTGAAACTGAGAATCTCCTGTTCCTTTGTGGTTTGCTTTAATGACTATCATCACTCAGATTCCTCCACCACCAATTAAGTTCTCTAACACTTGTGTTTCCGGTATATAAGTTTTACCATTATGAAGAAAGAACAGCCAGCATAAAGGAATTCTACAGCACTCCATTCCAAAATGTTAGTCATTCTTTAGGTGACAACCACCACTACGGTCTCCAGTAATTTAAAGATGAATGAAGTTTAAACATACGAAGTTTAATGTTACATGAACAGTTTTGAGATGCTTTGCATTTACCCATATCACTACCTTCTTTTTTTACCTAATTGTTTTCAGCAACTTCCTGTAACAGAATGTTTCTCAAGTCGAAAAAAAATCAAAACTGGCGTGTCACTTGTGAAGAAGTTACTCACCTCTTCCAGATCCTATTTCTTCACTGTGTTCTTTGGAAGCTACTGTTAAAGAAAGCATTCCATAGATAATTACTTAAAGGAATAAAACTCATTTGAGAGAAAATCTAAGAACTTAAGCAACTCTATAAAACCACAGTTTCATCAGGACAGTAACACAGAACCTCAGTAAAGATGCAACATACAGTGCATGTAATCATTTTAAAATATTTGTTTTTTCCATCAGAAGATAAGACGCTTACACGGTTATCTCTAATTACAAAAAGCATAACTGTTTTAAGAAAGCCCAACACATCCCAACCTTTGCTGCCTCTACAAATTCTGTCTGTGACAAGAACACTATTCAGAAATGGAGGCAGCACAACCACCTGACAGCGCCTGCTCTGTTCCTTTGCTAGATCCAGACATACCTCTTACTATAAAACAACACAGTTCCAATGTAACAAACAACTCTTTATGAAGAATTATCTTTCCGCATTAATATCACCACAGACTAGTTCAACTGCTGCCGACCAATATCCATAACAGTCTTCACATACTAGTATTTCATACAATGATTGTAAGAAAGTAAGGAATTACTATACCACATTAAGGATGTAGTTATGTCTGCTATGAATATTAACATATTGCCTTTATAAACACTTAACGTTTCTGAACATCATTATTTGAACTAAAAATCTAAGAAATTTAATTTGAATCAAGTCAAACAGAGGAAAACCAACTGTCCTCTGGATATTAAAGAACACTTCTGAAAATGCACACTTTTCAATCTTCACTACAATCATAAAAACTTCCTATATTGAGAATATCAGCCATCTGCTACCCATTACACCCGTTTAATGTATTTCTGGTTTTAACTCTGGGACTTTTGCAAGTGATAGACTACTACACTCTAAGTAGCACAACAGATGAGTTACAAGTTAGAGTAACATCAGTGGCAAATGAAGACAATGAGGGGAAAATTCCTTTGTGGACAGCAAAACCCCCAAAACATTAAAATAATGTCATCAGAAAGAGCTGGTCTCTCAGAGCTAAAACCCTTATTCTCAGGAAAGCAACCCGGACAAACCTAAACCACTTCCCTTTATAGGAGGGGTAGAAAAAGTCTACAGTGACTATTTTGAAACTGAGAGCAGACTTAAAGACTTGCTTTGTATTTTGGCATTAGCAGCTCTGTTTCACTGTGCATTAACTGACCCAGCAGCAGTAGGACCAAGGCAAAATAATTATAGGAGACAACAGCTGTGAAAATCCAATTTAAAATTTATCCAAGCTACAAATTTGTCTTGTGTGTGCAGGCATGCAAGCTACCTAAGATCTGCAAGATGTTATTAATTCAGACAGGGAGAACAATCACAGAGACAGCATTTAGCAAAGCTAAGAACATACTGCATTGCCACAAAATCTGCAATGAGGAAATCTGACAGATTTACCACCCCACTAAAAAGTCTCACCTGCACCTCTGAATGCTCCTCTTCCTGCAGAACCAAAGAAAGTGCCAGACTGGGGTCTTTCTCTTTGCTCATCTTTAATACCTGTAAGTAATAGACAGTGTAGTGGATATAGTGTCTAGAATTAGCACAATAAAATACTATGCCTAAAGCTAATACCATTTACTTAAAAATCTCTACACTGCAAAAACCTAAACATTCTTTGTAAATCTAATCCATGCTGTATTATTTCCAGTAATATGATTTTTTGCAGATGCCATCCATGTTCTGCAACACTGCTGAAGAACAGAAGCTTCTACATAGCCTCCTCCTTTGTTTCAAGAAGCAAGCAAACCTTGTTTATATGTTGTTGCCAACCTTGTTTATATGTTGTTGCCACACAAATCAATCAGCATAAAAAAAAGACATAAAAACCTTACTCTCACTTTGTCCATGGCCACCAGGACATCTTCCAAAACCTCTATTTGGTGTACTGGAATTTTCTACAGCATCCCTTTCTTGAAAACCTGCAGTATAGCACAGTACACAGCAACTTCATTTGTCCATTTTTGCACATGCAGAACAAATGACTTTTATCTGGCAATTATTCTTCACAGCCCTGATTTTATGAATTCAGATTAAAAGTACAATAGAACTAACTGATATGTCTAAACGTATGGAAATGTGAAGTATTTTTTGCCTGTATCAGTTTCTATCTCCCTTGTTTCATAAACTGTCCCACTTGCAGTCATTGAAAAGATCTAGACACGTTAGGTGGTAGCAGCTTCCACTGCCCTATGTGCTTCCCATAATACTTGGTGGAAGCATATACAGCAATACTGCCAAACTGTCAATTACTAAGCTATTCAATGTGCACTGCATACCAGAGTGGCGCTTGACATTATAGGCAGTAAGAGCACAGGGATTAAATACTGCTTTACAGAACCTGAAGAAAGCTTTGAAATCCTCCTCTGGAGAGCACTTGTATACTCCCTCACATAGCATGTATATGGATACTGATGTTCAGCTGCCTTTTATATTACATTATGACTCAACAGAATTATCAGAACAATACGCCTCCCCACGAAAAATGGAAGCAAAGCAAGAGGTGAGCAAAACAATCCTCAGTCCTGCCTTCTAGCAAATGTGGTGGCATTATGCAGTCAGAACTAAGAGATGATACTGAATGCCCACATTATGCAGAAAAGTAATGAGTAGTAACTCAGGCATACCATTTTCCAACTCCTAAAATACTTACCTGACTCTGATACAACAGAACTGAGTACCTCCACAGGGAAAATTTAATGCAACAAATACGACCAGCCATTAGAATTACAGACACTCCAGAAAGTTACCTTTGTTGGCAAAATTCCTTCTGCTACCAAATGTACTCACTGGCTGACACCACCTGTTCAGAGATTCGTAACTACCTATAATGAGAAAAATGAATCAACATCTAAAGCTGTATTTGACTTCAGGATAGGCTTGCTGGAATTTGTTTGGTTTTTTAGACCCAACAGTAAAACTACAGAATCATTCAGGCTGAAAAGGACCTTGGACCTGTAGCCTACCTCCTACACAACAAAAAA
>NDXB01005662.1:120174-200968 GCA_002631895.1 Agapornis roseicollis | reverse complement strand
AGGAGACATTTTGGTTTTAAGGAAAAAAAAACAAAAAAAAAAAAAAAAAAAAAAAAAAAGGCACAAAATAATGTTAAACCCAGGCCAAACCCAACAAATACAGTTGTTAAGTCTTGCACTTAAAACAAGTTGCATACTGCACAGACATGCAGTCTTCTCAGACTTTTGTGTTCACTTGTTTATTATTCTCTGGTATACTAAAGGGCATGCTGTTTGCATTTGAATGTCACCAAAACCATCTTATACACAGCTAATGTGGTGTTAATTACGTTTAACTTATCTTCTGCCTCTTTCTTTGTCGGCAGCAGCTTTGTCACCTCGTCAACATATATTTATTGTTCAAAACAATATTATAATCTCTTAAATATTTTTCAGTATTTTTTCAACGTATTTTATTTGAATTATTAAACAGTTCTTATCTCAACCTTTTACCTTTTGTTTTTCAATTCTCCTCCCCATATCACCAGGAAGCAAGGCAGCAGAGGAAACCAAGTGGCTCTGTGGCAGGTACTTAGTCATCAGCTGGGTAACAAACCCACATCTAAGAACTGAACTATTACCAAAAAAACATGTTTCTGCTAGTCTTTAGTAACATAGCTCTATCACTGCCATTTCATTATTCAGCAGACAGTAACAGAGACCATGAAGCCAATCTGATTTGTGTGAGAAATTGCAGCCTACACTCAAAACCCAGTAATCTGTTCTCAGTTTACTTGTAACTTCAGAAACAAAAGATTTGACATACACAAGGGAATTCATTAGAAGGGGAAATTGGCAGGCAATAGGAACCACCACTTTCAATAGTTACAGTCCCCTGAATACCCCTTACCACTGACACGCAACTAGAAGCTTACATAAGTTCTTCTTGCTTTCCAGCCTCTACTAGTCTACTACCCTGCCCACACTGGTACTCAACTCCTTGCCCAAAGATCATAACTAATGACTTACTAGTATGTGCCACTTTCAAAGAACGTACTTTTCCAAAAAGGACACATCCTCTCACAACCCAATGGAAATGGGCAGCCAGCATTAAGCAGGTCGAAGAGTAACATTTTGCTGGCCACACTGACCACGGTTCCAGAACCTCCAGGGAGGCAGGACACCTAAACATTTACAGACTAGAATTGCAGTTATTTGTTAATAAAAGGCTGTCTTTTCAACACACAAATTAAGAACAAGTTCCTCCAAGTGCTTCACAAATCACAGGGTACCTCAGCCCAACAACTGTTCAGGCAGCAGGCCTGGGGATGGAAGAAAAAAAGGAAGGGGAAGAAAAGCAAACATGCTACTGGCCAACAGTTGCTACCCCATACCTGATCCAGGGGTGGGAGGGCTGATGATGCCTCATCTCCTATCTCTGTGTTCCAGTCTTCTGGGTTCATGCTGCGGCCTTACAGATCTGCCTGTGGGAGGCAAAATAAATTAACAGCAACCCCTGCCTGCCCCCCCGCCCCCACCGTGTGTCCCACAGCCCCACACAGCAGACACCATTAAGCCTGCCTGTCCCAGCACTCGCTGTCCTCCTCACCACTCTGTCAGATGAGAGACTATTCTCCCGAAGAAGAGAAAGGAAGAACCCCGCACCTATCTCCCTACCGCCACCGCTCTGCACCGAAGAAAAATGGCGCCTTTTCCCCTAGGCCCTAAAAAGGCCACCGCCACTTGCACGTGCAGGTAAGTCACGTGCCCATCCCGCCAACCAATAAGCTCGCCCCTCGGCGGCAGAGCGCGTGCCTCGGCCCTTCTAGTCGGGGCGAAGTGTAGAACGCGCTGCGCGCGCCGCCGTTGGGCTGGGCCGCGGGAAGGGGGGAGAGTGGAAGGGGGGAGGGGAGGGAAGGGAAGAGAGGCAGGGGACAGGGGACAGGGTGCGGGAGCGCTGCCGTGCCGTGCCGTGCTGTGCTGTTGAGTGTGCCACACGGCGGGCCGCACTCAGCAGAGGTGAGCACGGCAGGATGCGGCTCTCCCCTGGGACTGCGCTGTGGCGCCGGGGTAATCCCGAGTGTTGTGAGAGCAAACGGCAGCTCTGGAAAAAGCGGATTCACAGTGTCCGGGTACACCTCATGGTCCTGCTCGGCCATCTGGGCATCTGAATGTCCCTTAATTTCTTCATGATAACCTAAAGTGTGCTTTTACTGCACAAACATCAGTTGGAGCGCTGTTTTTCTGGTGCCCTCAACATAAAAAGGACATGGAGCTGTTGGAACAAGTCCAGAGGAGGGCCATGAAGATGATCGGGGGACTGGAGCATCTCCCATACGAAGACAGGCTGAGAAAGTTGGGGCTGTTCAGCCTGGGGAAGAGAAGGCTGCGTGGAGACCTCCTAGCAGCCTTCCAGTATCTGAAGGGGGCCTATAGGGATGCTGGGGAGGGACTCTTCATTAGGGACTGTAGTGACAGGACAGGGGGTAACAGGTTCAAACTTAAACAGAAGAAGTTTAGATTTGATATAAGGAAGAAATTCTTTCCAGTTAGGGTGGTGAGGCACTGGAATGTGTTGGCCAGGGAGGTTGTGAGTGCTCCATCCCTGGCAATGTTCAAGGGCAGGTTGGATGAAGCCTTGGGAGGCATGGTTTAGTGTGAGGTGTCCCTGCTTATGGTAGGAGAGTTGGAATTATATAATTTTATGGTCCTTTCCAAGCAAACCTATGATTATATGAAATCCACTGTTTAGCAGCAATGCAACTAAGACATTAATCATTCTCCTTCAAACAAGTTTTCAGCAGTAGCATAACAGCTTATGGGGCATGGCTTTCTTCTAGAGAGGTTATAAAACAAGACAACAAAACTCCAACACACACACAATCCTTCAAAAAAAAAAAACAAAACCACACCAAACCAGAAAAGAAACCCAAACCCCAATTGTTTGATTAGGTTAAACAGCCTATATATTTATTTTAAACAAAAAGAACAACATCCCTTTCCCACAGTTTTTTGTTACACCATACTTGTTAGAGGAGAGAGGGATAAATTCCTGGGTCAGGAGTTTTATTTATGTTGAAGTGCAGGAGAACAGAGACAGGGCTTGTACCAGTTCAATGCATCTTTTAAGAATTGTAGAAAAAAAGTACCCTGGCCCTTCCACTTGTGTTTCTGAGCTACTTGAGTTTCTGAGTGCCTTCTGTGCACCTTTTTTCATCCTGTGAAATAATACAGCAGTGCTTATTCTGAAAATCATAAAGGAAGTGTAAACCATTCTGTAAATGTGACACTTGTGGGCCTGCCCTGCCATGTTCAACAGATTTTGTCAGAAAATCTGTTTGTCAGAAAATCTATTTGAAAAACTGTGCCTCTTTTAAGAACTTTCATATCTTCTGTTGCAGAGAAGCAACACCAGATCTGTAATTCTGCAGTGAACTTCTCCGTGTCTAGTAGAAGCTCAGGGCAACAATAAGGCAAATTGCTGCAGCAGATAAGACCACGTTAGAGTGTTATTTGAATGAAAGCTCTGGTTATTTTCATCTTTTTCATGCTCAGCTAAGCCTTACTCTTTAGAGCTGCTTGTTTTTTCAGAAAAATCAGAACAGGACATGGGTTGTGCTCCAAAGGCGAAGCAGCCAAGAGACTTAAGAACCAGCTTCTCTGTCTCATAGTGAGCTTAAACCTGCACCACTGGATGGTGGTGTGCTTAGTGAAGGTAGCAAAGTTTTGTGCATTTTACAATTATCTGCAAGTAAAAGTATCCATTAAGGCTAAATCAAAAGAAGATTCCCCATAGTGTTTGGTGGAAAGTTTTTAAAGATCTGGATTAAATATTGGTTTTATCACACAGATTTACCAAGAGGTCCTCAATGAATTTAGGCTCCCATTTTTCTAAACACTACCCAGCCACGTAGAGGAGACACTTTCTGCCCAGAAGGTACTGTGTCCTCGGAACAGAAAGCCACAAAACAAACACTGCAGAACAGTGACTTTTGTGAAGACGGGTGTTTGCAGCAGTTTTCGTAAGGGAGCAGGAGAAATCTCTCCTCTTCTGTTTGGCTTGCTTAAGATCCTTAAGGTAAAACATTTTTCCTAAGCATACCTTGAGGACTATAGTGGCTGACCAACAATGAAAGGAAATGCACCTCACCTATCTCCTGTAGTAGTAACCATCTATGTCTAGCACAGGACACACGTGACAGGCCTGCAAGAGTAAGACTAGATGCTTGTAAACCAAAAATAACCAGTTCTTCATGGATCTCTATTTTTTTAGGTTTTAGTTTAATTCACTTTCATAGCACCAGCATGCAGTGTTAACACTGCGTTTCAAATTGCATGTGGTAGCAGCTGGGTGCACTTCCTGACTCATTGGCCAAAATCTTGATGTGTTTGAAAGCTGCAATGTGCACTTGGCCCCAAACAGTGGCTGAGAGGAAAAAGGCAATAGTAAGTTTGCAGGGCTACACAGGGGCAGGATGACGGGTGGTGTTTGCATCTGCTGCCTCACTGCCATCTAGCCTGAAATTCAACTACACAGCAGTTTTCTTGCAGGATCAGCCCCATGGGTGGCCACATGATCTGTTTTGGGCTGAACTTGAACAGAAAGTACAGGTGGTGATTTGTGTTTTGTAACTGCATGCAATTCAGCAGTTTTTCCCAAGCATGAGCTATAAATTCCCCTAGAATATGACTTTTAACCAGAGTTTCAGCTATGAAAAGGACACGTTCCCAACATGTCCTAGGACCAAAAGACTTAAGTAGTGAACTTCTAAGCTGCACTGGCTGGCTGGTGTGCTGGTTGTCTTGTCTGTTGACCTCTCCTGTGTTCAGCAGCAAATGCAAACCTTCCTGACCGGGTCAGGAGACTCAGAATATGTCATTGCCCAAAGATGTGCTTGGCCAGTCACATAAAGGCCACAGTTGTTTGCCTTGGCAGGGATCATGCCTACACTCATCAACATGCTGACCAAGGAGACATGGAAGCAAACAGGCGAGAGGCACCTAATCCACGATCCACCAGCAAACGTGAATCTTTTCTTCGTGGTTGAATAAAGGGGTAAACGCTTGTCCATACCATAACAGCCCCAGTGAGAACTGGCCCGGCACGCAGCACGAGTGCCTCACATCAGGGAAGCCCAGCGCCTGACCAGACGGAAGCTGTTTTTACAGCAGAGCACAGGAGAGCGACAAACCCCGCGCCCGCGCTTTGCGTGACCGCAGGGACGAACCACGCGGGGCCTCACCGCCACCCGCGACATCGCGCCGGGAACGCGGCCCCGCCCCGCCCCGCGCGGCTCCCTGGGACGCGTAGTCCTGCGCTCGGCAGCGCGCGCCTTCCGCCGCCTGGCTGCCCTCGGCAGTCACACGGCCCGTACCGGCCTCGGCGCTTCCTGCTGCGAGACTGAGCGGAGCCAGGCGGTGTGGCCGCCGCAGGTAGAGCGGTCGCGTCTGGTTGTGTGGCGCCGGCCGGCAGCGCACTGGGGCCCCGCCGGGGAAGGGGAAGGGGGAGGGGGAGGGAAAAGGGAAGGGCGGCTCGGCGGGGCGCTGGGGTCTCGGGCACGGAGGGCTCCCGGGAGGCGGCGCGTACCGCTGCCTCTCCCGCTGTGGCCTCACCGCAGCTTGTGCTGTCCTGCTCGGCCGTCTGCGGGGCGGCGGCCGAGCTGAGGCTGCCTCCCTCCGAGGCACCCTGCCTGCTGCCCAGGCGCTGGGTCTGCAGGGACGAGGGAGACTGGGGGGACAGCGTGGGCCGCAGAGCCTGGTGACACCCTGGCTGGTGCGCTTGTATCGTGGGAGGCCAAACGGAACACTGGAGCGCTGTCTAATGCAGAAACGGCGTGAGAGCTCCTCGGGTGACTCATAAATCGGGGAGTAACTTATATCTAATTTAACGGGCCTGTGGACCCAACGGTCTAAACCCAAAATGGTGTTAAAAATGTAAACTCATACCTAAGGTGATAACGTTGTGTGCCTGCAAGTATTTCTTTACAGTCTCCACCAAAAAAAAACAAACCACAAACAAAAACCAACCGGACAAAAAAATATCTGTGTACAAATAATAATTTATTCATCTCTTGAAGAGAAATCAGTGCTCCCATTTCTTAATTTTACTCAGACTCGGCAGCAACCACGTACCCGGTGGTGCAATCTGAGGTATGCAGAAGCTCAGCAGTGGTTCAGCTTGTATAATAAGAGGCTTTTTCCCAAAAAAGTTACTGACACATTGCTTGTACAGTTTTAATTGTCTTCAGCCACACAGTTGTAGGGATGTATGGACAAGCTAACTAGTGGCATGCTGTCCCAGGCTCCTGCTTTTAGCACAAGCATTCTTCAGTTCCTTCTGATACAGGATGCACTGCCCCAAAAGAGGAACAGAGGAACTCTGCTGACCTGCTTTAAAGTTCTTGTTATTCAGTGTAGGCCCTGCTTATTTCTAACAATTTATACACACACATCCTGCAGTTTGAGATCTATGCCTTGAACTTTATTCATCCATTCACCTCAAAATTCAAAAGAATACCAGGTCACACCAAGTAGCACTTTTTAAAATAGTTTTCCTTTTTTGAAATAAATGGGTTCTTCTGTTTAAACTACAAGCATGAGGTGAGTATTTAGGAATACTGACTTTAAATAAGAAAACAATATGTGCCCATGGTTTAAATTATCATGTTTTATTTGTAGAATCTAACAGCTTGAGAGCAATCCTTTTAAGAAACACTAAGAAAGAACAAAACACAAAAAATGACTGCTGCAAATAAGCATAAGAACAGCATTTGGTGGCAAAATCACTATAAAAATAACTTAAGACTGCACAGGTTGAAAAGTAACAAGTTATAGATGACTAAGTTCAGTATTTATTTATTCTAAGGTGCCTGACTTATAGATTAAAAGCTCTGACTTCTTCTATAATGGCTGGTCCACAGAGTCTCCTACACAGGGAAATCATTACAGAACCGCTGCTGTCTGTGCAGCAGCTTCAGCTCTAGTGACATGGAGCATAAATCTCTGTCAGAGGTCCAGCTGCTGTTTTTCCAGCACCATGTCCAATTGCACAGGTAGCCATTGTTGCTTTGGTAGTGTTCCTCTCTGCCTTCCTCCCTGTGCCCTCAGGGAAGGTTCTTCGATAAATACCAGACCTACAGCCCAGTAAAGCACAGTCTGTGTTTCTGCGATGACTAGCATGATTGACATACTGAGCACAGTTTTGTTCCTGCTGTGGGGTAAACATGTTTGGTAACCCTCTTGCGTGGCCTGCACTGTAGGTCTGGTCTGTCAAGGTGGGTGTCTCATTTTAAAGCATTGGCACACACATCTGTGTCTGAGCCATAAGCCACCATTGTTTGATTCACAGTGCAAGCAAACTGTAATATAGTTTTGTCATCCAGTACAAAGAAGACCAAATCACAGCACACCCACCAGGCTAGAATGAGTTTTCTAAATCTGCTGGGTCTTTACCTACCAGTCTTCATTCCTTGGAGCTTTTCAGACTTTGTAACAGGAGACAAAAAGAGAACCTGAGGGCAGTGAAAGCAGAAGCTCATAGGGGCAAAACGGAGAAGATTAATGAAGGTCTAGCCCTGTTTCATATTTACAATATAAAAACCATGTGTAGTGTAGCCTGACTTGGGACTGGAAAGGGTAACTTGTGTACCTCTAGGTAGTGTTTCACAGTTTACAACCAGCAACAGAAAACCTCCATTATTGAATTCTCATCTATTATTTCTCTTTTGCTGCTTTTCTGATACAGTGCTGCAGATGTTTGTAGGAGAATTATAAAAAGGACGGGAAGGCATATTTGAGCTTCAACACAACAATAGGTGTAATTATATACTACAAAGAGAAGGGAGAGCAGGATTTAAAATCTATGCAGACTTTGGACCATTAAAAGATAACTTGACATTGATGACGTTTAATAATGTAGCTGATTAGATATTAAAGATGGTTAGGACTGTGTTGATAGCATATGACTGGAAAACATACCTCCCGTTTTAAGTCCTTTCCCAGAAGAGAGTTCCAAACTTACTTTAGCATGCTAGCAGATTTGACAGATTTTTTTATATCTGGAAGAGTATTTGAAGTTTTCCCTATACATGTAGCCATTCCTTGTTAGGTGAAAGGAGGGAGGACGACTAGGTGTGCTTTAAGGCAGTGTACAGCAGTTCCTGAAAGATGCTAGAGTCAGTGTTGCTCCAAATTTGTGGGAGTTTTGGTGCTACAAAGGTATGTCAAGAATGTATTTCCTTTATCACAGCTGTTGTGGAAGATGTATGTTTTTTTCTTAATAACTGCACCGAATACAACCAGGAAAATGTAGGATATGTTTTCAACAGCACTCTACCACTGACTTTCATGCAGGTAGCAAAGCCAGAGTATTCATAGAATCATAGAATAGTTAGGGTTGGAAAGGACCTTAAGATCATCTAGTTCCAACCCCCCTGACACAAGCAGGGACACCTCACACTAAACCATGCAAGGCTTCATNACCTTAAGATCATCTAGTTCCAACCCCCCTGACACAAGCAGGGACACCTCACACTAAACCATGCCTCCCAAGGCTTCATCCAACCTGGCCTTGAACACTGCCAGGGACGGAGCACTCACAACCTCCCTGGGCAATCCATTCCAGTGCCTCACCACCCTAACAGGAAAGGATTTCTTCCTTAGATCCAATCTAAACCTCTCCTGTTTAAGTTTGAACCCATTACCCCTTGTCCTGTCACTACAGTCCCTAAAGCAGAGTCCCTCTCCGGAATCCCTATAGTCCCCCTTCACATACTGGAAGTCTGCTTTGAGGTCTCCACACATCCTTCTCTTCCCCAGGCTGAACAGCCCCAACTCTCTCAGCCTGTCTTCGTATGGGAGATGCTCCTGTCTCCCAATCATCTTTGTGGCTCTCCTCTGGACTTATTCCAACAGCTCCATGTCCTTTTTATGTTGAGGACACCAGAACTGCACACAGTACTCCAGGTAAGGTCTCATGAGAGCAGAGTAGAAGGGCAGGAGCACCTCTCTCGACCTTTTGATGCAGCCCAGGATATGGTTGGCTTTCTAGCCTGCAAGTGCACACTGAATCTGGCTCATGTTCATTTTCTCATCAACCACTACCCCCAAGTCCTTCTCTGCAGGGCTGCTCTGAATCTCCTCTTTGCCCAAATGTAGCTGTGTCTGGGATTTCTCTGACCCAGGTGTAGGACNAAGTCCTTCTCTGCAGGGCTGCTCTGAATCTCCTCTTTGCCCAACTGTAGCTGTGTCTGGGATTTCTCTGACCCAGGTGTAGGACCTTGCACTTGCCATGGTTAAACTTCATGAGGTTGGCATCAGCACACCTCACAAGCATGTCCTCTGAATGGTATTGCCTTCATGGAGTCAAATGCTTGGAGAACTAAGTTGCATCAGTTATGTGATAGGCTAGGTGTTTCACAAGCAAAACCAAATGGTTTCCTCACCAAAGCTGAGTTGAAAAGGAAAAGAAATAATGGGTGCAGGGAAAACACTCTCATAGCGTTGTCCCCTCAGTAGCAATGCAGCATGCTGTAGGGGAAAAAGTAAAATTTCTTTGTTCCTGCTTCATCAATAAGGTTTTAGTTGTAGGAAGATGCAGTTAGCACTCTCTCTGATCTTTATCTCTGCTGTTACTATAAAAAGCTGAGAGACCAGGATGCTTGTGCCTTAGGGTGACAGAAAGCAGAAGATTAGAATGGTGACAAGCAAATAGCAGGGGATCTGGAGAGCCAAGGATTTTTAGAGATGTGGCCTGCAACTACTGGGGAGAAAATCCCTATTTCTCATTCATTACCAAATACATTACAAAGCAAAGCCAGTAACTGTGCAAGGATAATTATACACGCAAACTTATATTCAAAAGGACAGAGGCAACAAAGTTGGAGTATTCCAAAGATTGAAGTATTAAACTTCGCTAAGGTTAATGAGAATTAAAATTTCCGAGGTAATCTTAGTCATCTTGGTACATACAAATTATTCTATCAATTAGAAATGGTTATAAGAACTTTATTTTTCTCAAGCTGTACATTTCTTAGAATGGGAAATGTTTTGTCAGAGCAGCAAAGGGGGTTAGTATTCAGTTCACTTGTGTGAGACATCTGCCTTATCTGCTGCTCAACAAACTGTTAACTAGTCCTATTGGACATTTTTGCAGTGCTTAGTACAAATCACAGCTAAGCTTTATGTAAAAGTCAGTTTCACAATGTATCTGTGAGATAAAACTGAGAGATTAAACAGCAGGGACCAGCAATGCTTTTATAAACAGCACTGCCAAAGACAAAGTACCATGAACTCATGTCACTGACTCCATAGCTAGCAGTTACCTCCTTCCCACTTGCAGGAAAATCCAGTTTCACAGCAAATGAGGCAAGGATCCTTAAAACAGCTTTCTCCATTTCCAAGCAGCCATATATTAATTCCCAGAGATCCATAGCAATTCTCTGAATGCAGCAATAGCCTCATGCTAGCTCTAATCATGGTGTATCATACAGTATGCAAACAGAATGAGGTTTGTCAAGCAACTTTGGTTTTTGACATGAATTCTTCATGTTTGACATTTCAGTCCTGATTATAGGCTTTTAGACCATAGAGAGAGTACTGTATGTAATATCACAGGGTTTTTTTAAAGAAACATCTAGAATGAGGTGAAAATAGATAGATACCTTGCATAAAAAAATTAGGTAATTAGGTCACTAGGAAAGTAAGCAGTTGTAAAGAGGTTATTGTTGTGAGTTAGGCAGTGAATTGAGATAGCACAACTGGCTCCATCCCATGTATTAAAAATTAATTTATTGAGAGTGCGATCCAGCCAGAATGGATGGAAATTAGATGAAAAAAAAGCTTAATCAGGTTCATTCTTCATTCTGCTCTTCTGCTTACAGTTGTCTTTCAAGCGGTACTGGCTCCAGCTGCAACCTGTGTGATAGCTGCATCTGTTTGTAAAGTAATCAGTTTGCTGGCCTTAAGCTTCACTTGCCTGTTCTCAACAACAAGCACTTAAAAAATAAATTGTTGTTGCTAATGGATCTTTTAAGTAGACCCTGAAGAGTCTGTAAGCAACAACTCTGTAAGCTTCAAATCATGCTGTCAAGCCAAACTTACTGTATGCCATGTTTAAGAATATTTTTTTCCCCTTTTGGAACATTATAAAATGTCTGGATTCTTTGTAGACATAGCACAGAGAAAATCAAACTTGTGGTCAATGTTGCCTGCATTTGCCAGATTGATTTGTAAAGCACAAATACATTATTTACAACAGGTTTTAGGGAGGGGATGTAGTAAAAGCAGTATCTTAAATTAGCATTTGATGTCTGCTTAGTTTGTGCCATAAACCAGGGGCTGTGAAAGTACAGGATCTCAGTACTGCAGTCTTTTGGAAAAGTCTGACTAAAACCACTTCCAAGTATTTTGGTTTTGAATTAATTTCTTATTTCAGTGCACCCATTATGAATTTAAATTTTCATCTGCATTTTTATGGCTAAGTCCAAAGTGTGATTTAAACTGTGAGAGAGTTGCAAAAATGCAGGACAGGGTGATGAGAGCAGAGAGCCATTACCGGTGCTCAGCACACCGGGGGAGGGAGAAAGGAGTAGAAGCTAGTGCCTGTCCTCTAAAATGCAATTCTTCAGCAGGGTGAGATGAGGAATGAGCTTTGTGTTTCTGCATTCCTCCCTGTGCTCTCTTTCAATATATTTCCATGCCTCCCTTAGCTATTGTTTGAGCCCTACAGAGTGGACATGGTTGAAAAATTATAGTTTTGCTTCCCTGTTCATCCTTCCTTCAGATTCTTTGGGTTTTGCTGGTTTGTTTGGATTGTTCTGTTGTATTTGGTTTGGTTTTGTTGTTTTGTGGTTTTGTTTGTTTGTTGGTTGGGTTTTTTTTGTTTGGTTTGGTTTTTTTTCCCAGGGGCATTAGCAGGATGAGCTAATGCAAGAGGATTGGCAACACACAGCTAGGAATGGGTAGAGTCATATCAGTGCTTAATTTAGTTGATGTAATTTCTGGCACTGGCCTTGCACAGTGTATTTCCATGAGGATGCAGAAGTATCACACACATCTCATTCTTTCTATCTATCTTCCTACATCACCACCCCAGATTTCAAATGTCTAGTGCTGGCCTTCATTACCCTGTGCCAGCTCTGGTTCTCATCTGTATTTGCATCAGCATCTTTAACATTCTAAATCATCAGAATACAGTCCTACTGAAAGAGCAGATACTTCTACCATTTTTGTTTGAAGAAGGAGTCCTGGTTGAGAAACTTAAAGAGGTAGCGGGAATGAGAGCTGTTAAAGCCATTACATTTGTTCAGCTGCACACAAGACCGTAGCTACGACTGTAGTTCAGTCTAAGTAGAATTCCATTAGCTTAAAAGCGATCTGCTCCCCATTGTTCGGCCAGGAGTGCTCTGAATGCATAGAATATTATTAATGCATTATAAAACCATTCATTGTCTTTAATTCAAAGAGCCTGCACATGGTAAACTGAAGTAATCTGATCTTTATTATGGGAAATACACTGGAAAACTGCCTATGTGTCTTCTGCAAAGTTTGAAGTAATTTAGTGAAACAGTAGTCCCTAATAACTGATAAATTGTTCTCAGTTGTACAGTTACAAGCTGGAAATATAGCTCCTTTAAAAATCACACTGGTCTTACAGAAGAGCTGTAAGAAAAGAAGTCCTGTGCTTTGGAAACAGGAAGATAAGACCTATGTATGAATATACTTAATGTTAATTTGCACATGGTGGACTTTATTCTTAGCTGTGTTAGCTCAGATTATTTTGAACCTCACTTTTTACAGACCTCCTTCAGTCCCAATGTAATTAACAGCATCTATCATGTTCCTTTAATTTATATTGTCTGTTGTGGTGCTAAAAGAGATTTGGAGCATGATTGCACATTTACTACTTTACTTAAAGGGATACTGTGTTATAAAAATTACTGTTCCCAGTGTAATTGCCCTGTGGTGTTTGCATTATGGAACGAGAATTCTCAAGTGGCAAGTTGAAGATGCTTTTCACCCCACGAGCTTCTGAAGCTGTGGGACATAGCCAGTGTTAAATGCCTAGCAGGGACAATTTTACTCAACTGTAGTTGTCTCATTTTCTTTTCTTTAGGTCAAAGTAACTAACAGAATCTAGAAGAAGGAGGCACTTTCACAAATATGGAAGAGGATACCAAGCCTCTCGTGGTTCCTGTGGGAGGTGATGAAAGCAGTTATGGCATCATGAATATACAGTTTAATCCGGAAGACTTTAAATGCAAAAGGTATGAGGAAGCATGAGGCTACAGAATTATTATATATCAGTGAGTTGTTTAACAGAATTTGAACAGAATTCTACAGAGACAGAAAGCTAATATTTGGAAACCGAGATCTGAGTACCAGCAGTTCCTACTTTGTATATTATTTCCAAGCACCAGGTGAACAGATCTTAATACTGTGTTTTGTTTCTAAGACTTCTGTATTGACATCACTTCAGAGAGTGTTCTTATAAGAGCTTGGCATGTGGATTTTAAAGTGCTCTTCAAACACCAAGTATCCTGTGTATACTGAAGCATTACGGCTTTTATTCAGCACAGTGAACTGAAATGTTGAGACTATACTAGAAAGCTTGCCAGATGGTGGAGATAAGTGACTGTCATTATGTGTAAATGGGTCTGTATGCATTCTACAGGTCATGCTGGAAAAATATATGTTAGCACTGAGGGAATTGAGCAACCTTCATTGCCTAGAGTTTTTGCCATGCCTGCAAAAATAATACTATCTCAGAGGTTATTTTGCATGTTTTCACAGAGTTTAACAGCTCTGTTCCCAAAAGGAGGTCCTAGTGGGAGACTTAGAATCATAAAATTGTTTGGGTTGTAAGGGACCTTAAAGATCATCGGTTCCAAGCCCCTTGCCATGGGCAGGAACACCTGCCACCAGATGGGATGCACCAAGCCCCATCCAGCCTGGCCTTGAATGCTGCTAGGACAGCCACAGTTTCTCTGGGCAACCTGTGCCAGTGCCTCACCACTGGTAAGGTGGGGGTTTTTTTCCTAATTTTTTTTCCTAAGATTTTTTTCCTAATATCTAATCTAAATCTTCCTCTTTCGGTTTAAAGCCATTCTCTCTTGTCCTATCCTTACATGCTGTTATAGTGCAGTGACCTCTACTGTTGTAGTTAAGATTTCTGTGACCTGGTCCTGGAACCAAAACTGAGATGGGGGTGGAAACTGCCCTTACGATCCTAGCTGGAGGCACCAATCCATTTTGTTATCCTCTGCTGCCTCTTGGGCCCCGTTTATGGCTTTTTTTTTTTTTCTTTCTTTCTTTTTTAGCCTGCCCATCCAGCGTTGTTTTTCAGTAAAGCAGTTTTCCTGAGGGAGCTGAAGATGGCACTGTTGTGTAAAAAAAAATCCTCTTGTTGGGACCACCTTCAGTCAAAAGAGTTCTTGGCTATAGTGTTTTGCTGCTGTCTTAGCCTGCAGCTTTGGAAAGCCATGAGAGCCAACTTACACGTCAGCCAGAGACTAAAAAATCTCTTTTCTCTGCAAGCAAAGGAAGGAGGATAAGGGTCTAATTGAGCCATGGGAAACACAGGGAGAACAGGTGTAGAAGCCTGCAGAATTCTGTTACTTAGGAAAAATTTAGGAAACAGTAGAGCACTTTCATGTGGGAAGAGGAAATGCACAAAATGAATTCTTGCCTTATCTTCTTTCCAAAGAGTGTGTGAGCCCCTGATGGTCCGCCTGGTATAAGACAACTGGTAATTTATATGGCTTTTGGGTGTTCCTTGTGATGGAGGAAATGTGTGTTCTGTTTGAAGAGCAGTGGATTTCAGGTGGTGTGGTGATGCAACAGCAACAAGAGAAGTTTTCACTTTTGTGATATATCAAAATGCCAAGATTCACTTTTCAAAAGTGAGGTTAGATATTGTGTGGTTTCTTCACTGTGTGGGGTTTTTTTTTCATTTTCTTGTGATTTATAAAATTTGGAGACCTGGCTTAATAAAATGTCATAGCTTTTGGCACTAAGTTCCCCTCCTTCCCCCCTCCCCCCCAAATGGAAGTGTATACTTGGATTATGTTCCCACCTCCACAACTTTCAGCTTTGCAGATCCATCCACTTTGTCCTTATTGTGTCTCCATTCAGTTTATTCTCTCATTTTCTACAACCTAGTTGTCTGCCTTTCAAGCATTCAGAGGCGCAAAGATGAAGAGTATGAGCTCTGGCATATCAGGAAAGCCTGCAAATCATAGTGGGGCCAAAGAAAGTTGAACTCCATCTCTGCATATTACAAGAGGCAGACACAGCCTTTACAAAAAGGAAGAAGAGGCCATCAGCATCCATGTCAGTCATGGTCAGAGCAGTGAGTGGTTTGAAGGACTTCTTCATTGGAGATTAGGGAATAGCTGCTCCAGGGAGAGATGTTTATCATGCATAGAAGTATCCAGTGGGGTGCAACTGCAATGATTTGCTCTGCTTAGTTTTTTCCACTTTAACTTACTATTCATAAATTTGATCAGACATTGGTGGGTGGTCATTTTGCTTTGACTGGGATAGCTCTTGGAAGTGTTTTGTGTGATTTCTAATAATCATTGTTTGTCCATATTAGTGCTGTTCTGTTCTTTTGCTTGAGTTGTTTGAGATTTAACGGCATTTACATAGTTTTTGGTTTACTTAACAGCTTGAAGAATTTGAGATTTTTGAAAGGCATGCTTCTCAGTGTTTACATAAGAACAATAAGACGATTGTTCTTTTAGAGTTGTAAATTATTTTGTCTTGTATTCTGTTGCTAATTTTGGGAAATATAAAGCCAGTCTTAATCCTTTTGAAGAGGATGTTATTGTTCTCCACAATGACTCGAATTACACCATATTAGGTGTGTTTTACCTATTTTGTAGGTCCTTTTCAAAGCTTGTATGTCATTGCTGCAATGGCTTATTGATGATTATTGTATGCAAGAGAGGGAGTTTCTGTTTTTTCTCCTGACTGCTCTTTATATCTACTCATTGTCAACAGATGTTGCAGTTGTCTTCAGGAATGCCCGAACCTTCAAAGAAACAGCGATGTTTTGTGTTGGTTGTTTTGCATATGATAAACCTTGACAATGCCCCCTGCTAAAGGGAGATCAACCCTTCTTCATTTTTTTATTGTTTCTGAACTACCCAAGTGTTCTCATATAATGTAGATCAGTAGATGAAATTAAAAAGTTATAAATTAAACAGCGTCTGTAGGTAGCAGCTACAGATGCCTTTTTTAGGCAGAAGAGGTTAGGTCCCTTTTATTTTCAAAGTTCTTTCAACTTACTGAAGGTAGACAATGGTCAGGACTAACCTGTGCAAAACTGCTTATTCAGTTCTGCAGGCATTATGCTTTTACTTTTCCATGCTCATGTGGTCTTTTTACTCCATTGCCTGCAATTTTGCTAGCATTTATTATATAATAATAAATAATATAATAGCATAGTATTACTGCTTTGTACCTGGGGAAAATTTAAAACTTCTTAGTTAAGAACCTTCGTACTTTGTCACAGAAAGGCAGAATAGCTTTGCCTTTGGCACATAAGAGGGAACAGTTCTTGAAATATGGTATGGTAAACCTAAACCTTGTGATTCTTTATTTGTTAAAATGTGTTTCCTGTAAGCAACAGAGATGGCTTAGTATTTTCGTGTGAAAGGTTATTTGGGTTCTGCATGCAACATTTTAAGATGCTGGTGTGGTCATGTTGTAACCATTATCATGACAATGGTGATATGAGTGTGGAAAAAGTTTTAAGTTAAATGTATTGCCAGGAGACTTAAGATCTTACAGGATAAACTGTAAGCATACTGTTTACAATGCTTAGGTAAATTCAGAGAGCTTACAAAGTAAATATCAAGGCAGTCGTGGAATTCTTTGGAAGAGTTTTCCTGAGAAGTACACAGGCATCTGTAATGTTCCTATCCTTATATGCAGTACCCTATTTAGAAATAGCAAAGGAGGAAGTCATCATCTTACTACTTTTTCTCCTTTCTTTAATTTCAATCAGTTTTACTCGTTAGTTTCTCCTGTACTATATAAAGCACTCCTGTAATAATTTGGTAACTTAGTAGACAGTAAAGCCACAGGAATTAACTAGCTTTATTTTTGTGGAATAATCCTATCGCATCCTTTAAAAGTAACTGATTGTGGGGTGTCAAAGAAATACGTGCAATAAGATAAAATAAGTGGTTCTTCATAATTTCTTTGGAGAGAGGAAAGAAATTGTTACCTGTAAAGAAGATATTTTTTCATATTTATTTAAATATGAAAAGTTTGTGTAATGTGAAGTCATTAATATCATCGTGTAGAGCCAAAAGACACGCTGACACAGAAAATTGCATTATACTGTAACAGCTCAATACTCAGACCACTACTTTGGATCAGGGTGTCTAGAACCAGTTTTTTGTAGGTTGCCAGACAAATCTTTCTATTGTGCTATTCCCCCATCCATTCAAATCCATCACTTTGCAAATATTTCCAGCAATATTTGGAAACAACATTAGTCATGAACATCTCTTCATTTTTCTTCCAGAATTGCCACCAAAGTTCGTAATGTGAGCAAGTTTAGACAGTCCTCTTTTTTCCCGAACCAGTGCTAGAATTCATATTAACTGTTCTTAGTATGCATGAAAAGTATTTAGCAGATGAGCGTAGGTGGAGGTTTTCTGGGAGTTGTTTCTGATGTACATGTGCATGGTATAGCACATGGAATATGTGGAACTCCTGCATGAGATCCTGCACCTTGTGCACTCATTGTGCTGTGCGAAAATAGCTGTATTTTAATAGTGTGCTTGCCCTGGTAAAAAGACCATTTTTTTTCAGGCAGCTATTCAAATATAAATTGGAATTGTGTTTTTCAGTATGGATATAATAAAGTCATTTGGCATTATAGTCTATCTCAGTGCATGGAAATGTCAATGCTGTTTTGCATTGTCACACCCTCCAGTCATGTAACCTCTCCCTTTCCCCCAGATGACATTGTCCCACATCCTTTTTATAATCATTCTGCTGTGCAAGAGAGGTAATGTGGTTACTTGTATGAATCAGAAAGTTTTCTAGGAATCTGTTGCAGCTGCTGATGCTGTACAAGAGTACTTGTCTGCTAGACTCAAGATCCCTGGGGAGAGTTTAAGTTTAGATGCTTTGGGCCTTGAAAATCTCAGGTTTTTGAGAACTTCTTTGAGTCTTTGAGAGCTTCTCAGACTTTTGAGTATGTCCTACAACCAGTCTTTGATGTGGGTGTAGCTGGGGGCTGGGAAATTACCTTGATTCCTAGACAGAGTGCTACCGTATCTTAGGGGAGATCAGGGAGGAATGTTACATCCCAGCCTGCCCACATAGCTTCCATGTCAGACTGATATTTTCAGAGAGATCTCAGACAACCGTGAAACTGATGGGTAGACAGTCTACTTTAATACAGTCACTTGTTCCGTAAGGATAGCAGTGCAGATGTATCCTGAGAAAAAGAAAACTAATTGCTGTTTTAGATCGTTTTCAACTGATGTGCACCAGAAGGAGTAAGAGGAGAAACAGCCTAAGTACTAGCAGTGTTAAACATGTGTACTCCTCCAGACAGGAAGCAGCAGCCACAAACACATAGAATTTTAGGGTTGTTTAATTATTCTTTCCTCACCTATACACTGGATTCTGTTCATAATACAGGAGAAAATGAAACATCATCCTCTAAGGAATTTATTTCCCATAGACAGATAAATTTTTTGCTTTACATGAATATTTTTCTTGATATTTGGTTGTTGATTAACAACACTGCTTTCTCTGTAAAATAAGATGTTGTATTCCTGTTTTCTGATATTTTAATTTTAAGGTTTTTAACTTGAATTGCTTTAAAAAGTAACCTTCTACCTTCTTCCAGACTGGAACAGTTTTCTTTGACATCTGTGTCAGCGGTTGTTGAACACCCTTGTGAGGGAAGTCTTTGCCATGAATCTGCTAGGTTTGAAACAAAATGCAGACTTTGTCTCAGTGTAGTTTTTCTACAGTAGTGGTGGAAGCTTATGGGGTTGTACTAGTAATATTAACTGGAGATGGGAAATAGGTAGTCTTCATGAAGCTCTTCACACTATGCAGCTGCCGTATAATTAGCAGAACACATACTTTTAAGTGTTCTAAATATGTGTGCTAGTGATCTAAAAAGAAAACAGCGGAGAGAGGACTGGGAATGGGGAGGCATTAAAACATACTACATTTCCTGTTTCCATAACTACAGTCTTTTACAGGTCTTGTAATGAGATTTTTTTTTAGCAGTGTCTAATGATTGGATCAGCCCAATAAATTCTAACCTAGAACAAGTGAAATCCTTTAGACAATTGTTGAGTATTTCTGTACAATACATAGTTATGGGATCAGCCGTGTGTGCCTCTGATTTGGGTAATAAAGGCGTTGCTTAAAATTTACTCCTCTTTAATTGCAGTATCTCTCTTAATTGTTTATAAGGACACCACAGAAGTCCACACACAAAATGGGTATTTCCCCTTTCATGTCACAGATGTGGGCAGGGGGGAAGGGGGGAAAGAGTTGAGAATGTCTTAAAAATTGAAAGTGTGTTCATTTTCATTTCAGTAAGTGGGTAATGTCTTAGCAAATCTAAGCCATTTTTTCCACAATGAAGGAAGACATAAGAATTAATGAAGTCTAAGATGAAGGAAAGAATGAATTTGTGGAGAAGGAAGTTATTTTTATCTGTTTTCCACTTAGCCAGTTTTTATTAGACCAGTAAATACTCTTACCTGTTGTGTCCACTTAAGCAAACAGGAATAAGGACCTGCCTTTATCTCTTCTAGAAATACAATGATCAGCTTCAGAGCTGTATTCCTTTTCTTCCTTCCAGATAAAAAGTAGTGCCATGGTGGAAATGCTTAATGATTCACTGGGAAAGAGAATGAGACATTTGTCACAGTATTGAAAGCTGAGGCTGGAGGGATTGACCAGATTCCTTTGTAATCTGATGGGTATTGAAGAAAGTCAATTCAAACAGACTTTGCTTGTATTAGAGGAAATATGGCATGGATTTATTGCTAATTTAATTTCTGCTTTTCATAGCCTGAAACTTGTTGCGGTACGTACTTTAGTGGGTTCTGGGTTTTGTGTGATTCCTTGTTTCTGAGTCATTTTAACTTCAGCCTGAAGAAGAAGATCAGAAAGCTGTTGAGATTGCTTTATGAATTAAAAGAACTGGTGAAAAAAGAGAAAAAACCCAAACCCAGCCCCTCTGTTGTTTGAGAACTTAACCTGTCAGAGATAGGAGTGATGTTTAAGCAACAGGATAGGATGCCTTTATTAAAAAATAGTGTGTGCAGGGTTTTGATTGTGTTGTGTATCTCTGGTAGCATCCCTTGCATGAAGCTAGGTTTATGTTGTGTTGTAACTTTAGGAGTGTCTTTCACTGGGCTTGCTGTGTAGCTGCATGTGAGCAGAGAAACCGGGGGTGTGTGGTTTTTCTGCTGTCTCCTTCAGTAGCTGTCACCATGCCTGCAATCTAACTCAGCTTGGGAAGAGGGTAGACGCCCTGTATTCTGTATACCTCTGTATGAGAGATGTAGGATTTCTGTTGCTGACAATCTGTTCTCCATGATTACATCAGTTATATCTGAGGCAAAGTCATGAAGTAGTTCAAAACTGCAAAAGGACATCCATTCTTCCATGTTATGTAATAAATTCCATTCCTGGTTGCATTGGCTTAAAAATAGTATGAGCACATGGAGTTACTTGGACTTGATTCCTTTCACAGTAAACACAATTTTATACAGTGTTTTCAGATGGATTAGTAGTTCCTAGCCTTTTCATAGGTGGTCCTCATTACCACTGCTTGTTCCTCTCCCATCTCCTTTCTGCTTTTGCATTCTCACGCTTTCTACCAATGTTCCTCATCACTAATTCTGGCAGCACCGGTTGATTATAAGCATTAATGAGCTTGGCCAAGCTTATTAACATGTAGTTCTGGTGTGACTCATTGTTGAGAACTAATAGGCTGAATATTAGGTCTGAATTTTGATGTTAAGTTGCCCCACAGAATCTGGGCAAGAGGCCATTTTAATATGGATGTTATAAACATGGTTCTTTCATGAATGGCAGCTTCCCTCCTGGCAGTGATATTTGTGCATTTATTTTGTGTCAATGAGTGACAGATTCATCCTGAGTAATGTGCACTGGCTTCTGTGTTAGCTTTTGTGTTCTAGGGTTTTAAGTATTTTCCTTTTCTTTCTTTTTCTCCTCTTTTAGACCATTTCATGTGGAGCCTACAAACATAGTCAGTGTGAATGATGATATGCAAAGAGTCACGGATGAAGCTTCAGCAATGAATAAGCGAATTCATTACTATAGCAGGCTCACATCTCCTGCAGACAGGGCATTGGTAAGACAAAGACAGAACCAGATAAACTGAGTGGTCTCTGGGATGCTGGGACTTCCACAGCCTAGATTTATAAAAGAAGTACAAGTGAAGGCAGTGGGAGAATCACTTTGCAGCTTGCCTTAAAATAAATATCTAGTACCTGAGTGCCTTAACAAAGTCTTGTGTTATCACAAGCCATAATTGACTTCTTGTGCAATTCCTTCACCACCCAATGAAAACATAAAAACAGCTTGAACTTTGTAATAGTGGTTCAGGCTGCCCAGATGTGTGTCCTCATTTCTCCTACCTATAAGTGGATTTAAGCAGCGGTCAGTTGCAGTGATTGAACTAGCAAGAGCTGTACATGGTGTTACAGACATTTTGCAGAAGAAAAATATCTTTTCCTGCACTCTTCTAAAAATTTATCAAGTAGGGGATTTTTGTGGGGAGAAAATCAATGTAGTGCATCTTTTTTATTGTAATTTCATGGGAAGGTTTTGTGTTTTACAACAGTTGGTTTGATGTATCTGGGACAATAGTTACTTTGGTGTTACTAACAAGTCTTGGTTTTTATCCGTTTGTTAGATTGCTCCTGATCATGTACTTCCAGCTCCTGATGAAATCTACGTGTATAGTCCACTAGGAACTGCTTTTAAAGTTGACAGTTGCACAGATGGCTATGGTAAAAACTCCAGTATAGTGACAATGTATGTTAAGCACCTTGCCATGTATTACAGAAAATATATTGATTGTTCTATAATGTATGCATAACTATTGTAGCTATAAGGATAGCATGACATAAGAGAGCTTCTTAAATTATTCACTTTTTCTTTTTTTTTCTTCCTAGATTTATGATATGGAACACAATGATGGGTACATCTATATTAAGTATCCCATGGGGAATAAAACAGGTAACATTATGAAAAATGTATGTGTATGAAAATGGTTTTGGCAACACGGGTTGCTGTTCATTATCTGTAGTGTTGCTGATAGATAAACTAAACTGTGTTTTTCTCTCTTAACAGGCAGGCTTTACTTCTGGAATCATCCTCATCTTACTGATGGGCATTTTGACTCTTTATTGCTGCTACAGAGTTGTGAAATCACGGAAAATGATACGTAAGAAATATGAAGCCTCATAGTACAAATATTTCCATTAAGTGTGAAATACAGAGATCTGATAGATTCTTAGTTTGCCTGTATCTTTACTGTATGTTAGACCTAACCTGCAAATAAAAGCTGTTCCTTTGAATGTCTCTGTATTTTTGTAGTCTGGAACTAAGCTCTCTAAGCTAAATGTCTGTGTTCCCTTATTAGATTATCCTTCAGTTCCTTAGGACCTAAGTATTATAGCCAAACCCAAACTCTTAGTAAGCAAAGTTTCATGTGCTCACTTACTAAGCGTTTGGCGACCTATGGGAGTTAAGAGTCTTCCCTTCTTCCCTATAATCACTGTCCAGTTCTCTACATGTATTTCTGATCATGTTCCATAGTGGAATATGTGGGCTGTAGCTGTATCCACTGTTTCATATGCCTGTACACTAATATTTGTATATAATGTGTTTTGGAAGCAATTTAAAGGCAATTGCCTGACTTACAGTGGTTCTGCTTAGAATGTACTTCTGTCATTCGAAACACATCTTGCAGCACTTGTAGTGGCTGTTTTTATGCATTAACTAACGCTTCACTTCCTCAAATAAAGGCAGATAAGACCTCCAGTTCATGACAGCTAATTTCTGGGCACTGTTGAGGACTAGTTCATGGTCTGATCTACTTTGCCATAACCTTCACAAAAGGCTTTAGCTGCAAATGCATAGCTGCATTTTTACCACCATGTCTTACTCTGTTGCTTCTGGAAGTGCTGAGTACTTCAGAGTAGTAGTATTCTGAAACAAGAACACATCCTGTCATGAAGAGTTCTACTGATTCTAATACAACATTTTGTTTAGATGTGTTCCTATGTTTTTGTATGTTCCTCAGCTTTATTAGATACTTCAAACTGGGAATTCCCAGATGTTTGCAAGTATTACTTTGGATCCTTTGGTCAGTGGTCAAGCCTCTTATTTTCTATGATATCGCTTGTTGGAGCCATGGTTGTTTATTGGGTGCTTATGTCCAACTTTCTGTTCAACACAGGAAAGTTTATATACAGTAAGTATACATATTTTGGTTAACATTTACAGCTCTCTTGTGAAAAGGTCAAGGCTTTGCTTTATACTGAAAAATCATTGTTTAATATTGATTTTCCTGTTGCTTCTGGTGAAAAGTCAAGCAAGAATTAAGTAGCAGCATGGTGAGTTATGAGCAGAGTTATGTATGTTTTCAAAACCAGTTTCTCACTTTTCAAGTGTGGTTTTAATGGAAGACAAAGGGCCAGTGATCTGATTTGCGTGTCAGTAATGAGGCTTCTTGGTGTAGGTTAAACAACCCAAACCTGGGTGCTTATTTCCACTTTGTGTTTTCACTCCTTCCTTGTTTGCATGGGTGTAACCATTTGAGCAGACATATAATAGGCTAGGCTATTGGAATGATGCAGATCAATGAAAAAAATCTAGTTTCATTCGGTTTCAACAAACACATTTAAAATGCTGCCATATTGAAAATTTTTGCAAGTGTCCCTGAAGGAAGAATGAACTCTAGCGCAATGAAAGAACAATTCTTAATCTGACATTGCTGCAAAAGAAAACATACTGGTTGTTTGAACGCTTGGTATGTGCACAGGCACACAAGCCTTTGTGGATACAATCAATTACGTATGTAGAGTTGTGGGAATAAATGATGGGATTGAGAGCTTTGAAAACCTGACTCATAGCGTTGAATAGTACAACTAAGATTTAAGAGTTTCTGTTTTGAAGGTAATTAACAAATCTTAGGCAAATAACAGTGCAGACACTTTACCTTGGAGTTCCCACCATCCCTGAAGGACATAATTTGTTGGCTAGTGACTGGTGTATTTTACATCTGACCTAATTCATACATTGTTAAGGCCATTTCATTTTAGACTTTGTTGTTTGGTTGGTTTTTTTGTTTGGGTTTTTGTTTGGGTTTGTGTTTTTTGTTTGGTTTTTGTTTGTTTGTTTAAATAAGGCTAGTTCTTTAATTCTGAATTACTCTAAACCAACTAATGCCAATTCTGTTAAGCAGACACCAGAATTAACAAAACAGTTCTTTTTCTAGAAAAAGGGCATTAACGTGCCCTGAGTTTGGCATGTTAATGTATCACTTATCTATTTGTTTGGGGTTCTTATTTAAATTGTTTGCTCTGTGATAAGTAATCATTGAATTCTTGTCCCAGCTGTCATTGTGGCTACTTAATTAGTAGGCTATAAAATGGGTAATAGGATGTAGGTTTGACACAATGGCACTTACCAGCCACATGTTCCAAGTTACTCAAAGCAGGACATGGTGTTTAATTCTGCTGAATTCAGATGACTTTTTAAACAATCTGCACACACAGTTCAGGTGGGAAAAAATTGATCTCCTAAGGAAGGATGGTCTAGAAAGTAGTAGTTTGCAGAGAATGCAAGAACTTTAAGCCAAGTGTGTTTTTTTGTTTTTTTTTTTTTTTTTTAACATCGTGTCCTGTGCTTCTGTATTTGCTTTATGAAACAGAAATAAATCCACAAATGCAAATGCTAGTCCTAAAACAGTTTTTAAGCACAGAGGAAACATAAATTTGCTGTCTGTCTACAACAAATTTTAAAGTGCTCTAATTCTGTAAGACCTGTCAGTTCTTATCATGGCTTCATACCATGTACTTTTTTAAGTAGCAACACAAAACACTGGTGAAGTGAGGAGCTGATGAGTGGGATTAGTTCAGTCTGCTGATTGTTGTATACACTGAACTGGTATTAGTAAGTATGAAAACTCAATTGTGATTCAGGGTGTCATAAAACATGATGAAAAAACAAAGGCTGTTTTCTTCCCACAATACGTTTTGCCTTTTTTATGAGAAACAAGCTGCTGCTAATTGCATTTCAAAAGTCTGAAGCCTTCTGCCCCAGTTGATTTTGAGTGTGCATAACACACCCACATGCAGCACAAGCAAATTTTAGCCAGAAACACTAATTAAATTTCCAAGCTGATGGGCATTTTCTGTGTATATATACATAAATATAAGGAAATTGCTATCCAATATTTTCATACTGGTGACTGCAGTAAAACAGCATAAGAGTGGGTGTACTGGAAACAAAATACTACTGGAGATGACTGTAGACAGTGAAACTTAAACCCGCTTGGAGTTGGAGGGAGTACAAGCTGATGTATCACAAATTTGATGTAGTTTTCAAAAATACTACCTTCCTTAATTTTTATCAAGTCAACAGATAAAATCTGGGACATGATAGTAAGATTTTCTTCTTTTCAGACTTTGTCCATGACATTAATGTAACAGATATTGTTCCTGGTACAAATGGAAGTAATAAAGGTAAGAAGCACTTATTAGTATTATGCTTCCTGATTTGGGGTGGAGGTTGAAAGGCAAAATCATCATGCTTCCATACCTAACCACATTTCAGTTATAAAGTGTATATCATAAATTCTACCTACCTTTTTCAAACAAAACCAAAAAAGTAATTTTGTATCTGGGATTTGTACTTCCACAAAGAGCTATACACTTGGAAAGCTTAATGATGGGGGGGGGAAGAGAAGGGGAGGGAAGGGAGAAGATAGTAGGGGTGGGAATGAGGATTAAAAAGTGTATTGCAAATTTATCAATACCCAAATAGATCTGCCTTAAAACCAGGAGTGTTAGATCTCATAACAGTTGTTGCACAGTGGGGATTAACTTCTGCACCCTAAAATTGAAGCACATCAGATCTGCTTGATTTTTAAAATCTTAGCTGGCACATCTTTGCTCCTCACCACCTCTGCAGCAGTATTCTTAACTAAAGAAATGCTGTAAAAACAGCTTTGATGGTGCTGAGTGCAAGAAGAAACAAGTGCCAAGCCCTACATGAGCATCTTCTTGAGTTTTGTGAAGAGTTTCTGACATTTGCACAACAGAGAGGAGCTGCATTCAGGTGTGGAGGTAGGGCTGTTGAGAGTTCTTAGGCAGGCAGAATAATGTACAGTAAAGGCAGGAGCAGGGCACTGTCAGCATCTGATCTCTCTGCCTGTATATAGTAACTGAACATGTAGTGCTTCGTAATGTAGCAGAAAATTTTCTCTATCCTGAGCGCTTCTGTGAATGGCGAAGCCTTTCAGTACCAGCTGGGCGGCTGTGTGTCACGCTGGCTGCAGACATGTTTCTGGAGTGCAGCTGTTGAAGTCAGGCAAAGGAGTTGAGAAATAATCCTGAAAACCAGTTGATTTGTATCTGAACTAGTGTTGAATCTCATTTCCCCTACAGTCCGTACCAGAAGACACCAATAGCTGCTGCAGTGCTCTTTCTCATGTGTTTTCTGCTGCTTCTGCTTTTCTGTCCTATCATGCAGCAGGGGGTATAACTTGGAGACAAAGTAGACAACTATTCCACGGTATCCTCCAGCAACTAGAAAATTTAAATCAGATGCATCACAAAGTTAAGGGCTGCCAGATGTTCAGATGATTCTTGGCATGGCATTCAGGGCTACTGAGGAGATCAGTAAGAACAAAAGCATTGTTCAAGGTCTGTGACACTTACAGGCAATGGAGAGAAAGCAAGTGCGAAAACTGGAAGCAAATTTGACAGAACATTTTTCACACTTTTGCCTTTGGAACAAACAGGCATACAGCCGATGTGGGAGGGAGGCTGTCAAGTGCTGTGGGGATGCTAAAAATTTGAGACATGAAAACAAGAAGACAAGTTCAGATTTTAACACATAACTTTGTAAGCGAGTGCTAGAAAGAAATGCTTATATTAACAAAAATTAAATGAGCACATTTTTATCAAGGGATCTTTTTGGTTGGTTGTTCTTGTTCCAGTCACTTTTTCAGATGCTGCTGTTGATCAGCCACCATGTGGCAGTGTTTTGGGTGCATATCTTTAATTACTTGTGTTGTATAGCAGTGATGTACTTGCACATGGCATGGCACAGCACGAAGGTGATGAGATGTTTTGGTTCAGCATACAAGCTTTAGTCCTCTCAGTTGTTCCAGTAGCTTTCTTCTCATCCTTAGTTTATGTGCTAACAGAGCAATGTATAATAATACAGCTGTCCTGTACACAGATACTCTTGCATCTTGGTTCATATGATCTTAATGAAGTGTGGAGGGACAGATTACAGTGCTCAATATGCAGCCAGGTGTAAAGGTCGATTCCTATGACATGATGGAGCTAGGTTCTTTTCAGTGATGTCCAGTGATAGGACAAGGGGCAATGGGTGTAAACTGGAGCATAGGAGGTTCCATGTGAACATCAGGAGAAACTTCCTTACTGTGAGAGTGACAGAGCACTGGAACAGGTGGCCCAGGGGGGTTGTGGAGTCTCCTACGTTGGAGAGATTCAAGGTCTGCCTGGACAAGTTCCTGTGTGATGTACTCTAGGTTACCCTGCTCTCGCAGGGGGGTTGGACTGGATGAGCTTTTGAGGTCCCTTCTAACCCTTAGGATTCTGTGATTCCAGCATATGCATGTAGGCATGGAGAGACCTAGCTATAGGTATGTAATCCTATGCCACAGCTCAGGCTTCAGACAAGCAAGCATCTTTGTTGTGCTCAGTTGAAAGAATTGTAGCACTTGCCAGCTTAGTGCAAGCTGCCTAGCACTAAAATCTTGGTGCTCAACTCCTAGTTTAAAAAAAAAAGTGGTTAAGGACTGAATTGTCACATATTGCTTTTGAATGACCCTGTTTTTCATAGGTTTTTCACTTTCCAGAAAATAGGGGATTTGGCTGTGAAGATTCTGTGCAAGTACAACTTTTTTCATCTGGGAATATTTTTCTTTTCCTTTCTTCTAGTCATTTGTCCAAATGCTGCTAGCGGTCACCTGCCGCAGAACAGGAGTGTGATCTTCTCTTCTGGCAATGATACAGGTTTTGAGCTCTTCGAGAAGTGGTGGAACAAATCACAAACAGTACCATTCTACCTGGTTGCTATTCTTGTACCCCTGCTAAATCTAAAGTCTCCATCCTTCTTTGCAAAGTTTAATGTCCTAGGTAGGTAACAAATACTATTAAAGCATTGGTTTGTTGTAGATAAAATGTACAGAAAACAGTGAAAGGTACTCCAGTGAGTAGAATCGTTTAGGTTAGAAGGTTGGAAGACATCTCTAAGATCACCAAGTCCAGCCGTTAACCCAGCACTGCTAAGTCCACCACTAAACCGTGTTCCTCAGTGTTACATCTACACAGTCTTTTAAATACCTCCAGGGATGGTGACTCAAACACAGTGTTCCAAGGCTTGATAGCCATTTGGTGAAGATTTTTCTTTTAATACCCAAGCTAAACCTCACCTGGTGCAATTTGAGGTCATTTCCTCTTATCTAGGAGGTAGAGGACAGGGAATTGAAGGTCTACTTTGTCCTCTGTTCCAGTGAGACACACAACTAGAGCTTGGATCTACTGTGGCTGGAACCACTAGATGATAATATAGCACAGAAGATGGGTAAGTGATAGTGCTTCTGTGTAAAAAGTAAGATTTTTAAGTAAACTAAATGTAACATTAGGGATAAGAAAATATTTTATCAAGTGGGATCTAGCCATAACTGTAACTGTCTTAAAAAGAGACACATCATGGACAACTAGTTTATTGAGAATCTGAATATTAAAATACAAAATTTGTCATAACTTCAGTAGATTATTATGTAATTCAGAAACTGTTCAAAGTTCGAAGTTGCCTTAATTTTTGTAAACCTTGAGTCTGATAGGACAAGAAAAAAATAAAGGCATTTTTTTGAGATGCTGAAATTATTCTTAATGGAGAACTTTTACTTACTTTAAACCTATGGAAACCCGAACGATTAGGAAAATACAGAATATTTTAGCTGTTAAGCTGACCCTAAACTACAGAACCTTTTATCTTCCTAATTTCTTAACCATGCTCTGTGTAATCAAATGATAATTTCTTCAGTTTATTTTTTAACCTTGGAGATAGGTTAAATGAATTGATGTCTTATCTGAATCTGTATTGCAAACTGTGAAAGTGTTGTTTCTCTGTCTTCACTTATAGCCTGTTCTCTGGTGACTAACAGTGTTAGTGGCCAGCAGCTTGCATTGCAGTAGCTTTACTTACTGTTGCAGTTTCCTTCAATTTTTAGGTAGTTACTGTTCTGCCCTTATCTCTTTCGAATGACAGAGCCAAAATCCTATGCTGTCCATTCCATATGCAGACACAGCAAGGCTTTATACCCATCTGTGATCATATTTGTAATCCTCTACCTGTATTGCTGGATACCTCTGACCCAATGAGATGGAATGCAAAGCCAGTCTTATAATCAAGGTTATCCAAGCTTATGACAAAGTTTAAATCAATAGGGGTCAAATGTCATTACCAGCTTCTAGCTCCCAGTGTGAGGTTCACAATTGCAGTAAACATTCCTATCTCGTTGGGCTGTATGGTTCAAAATATCAGTGACTCACTGGACATTGTAGTAACTGCAGTACGGTGTCCAACTTTGTCTCATGTTAAATTAAAATCCTAACAGCTGAAGCTAGAACTTACCTGTTACTGCCTGAAGACCTCTCTGGCTGCCCAGCACCAGAGATTACAAGGTGGTATTTTCACTGTCAACTAGTGTAGCATCTGGAAAACATTAAACGCGCTGAAAGCTTACATTGGGTTCAAGTGATTATTCTTTCTCTCTGACTTATAAATGATACAAAGAAAAAAAATACTTAGACATAGCCTGTATTTTTAAGAATTAATACCAACTTGAAGTGTTTGGACTATAGGTAACTAGTTGGATAGAGCAGGAATAAAACACAGCTAAATACTTTCTACTTCTTATGGTGTTTGTTTGGCTCTGGTCTTTTCCAGGTACAGTTTCAGTTGTCTACTTAGTTCTTCTGGTTACTGTAAAGGCTGTTCGTCTGGGAATCCACTTAGAATACAACTGGTTTACAAAGAATGATTTTTTCGTACCAGGTAAGATAAAAGATAAAATATATATGATGGGTTTAAGACTTTTTTTAAGTAATAAATTGGTGAATTTCTCACCTTTTAACACCTCTATGACATAAATAAAATGAGAAAATGATGTCTGATTAGCATGTAGAGGCTACATCCTTTACAACAGTTAGCTCCAAGGAGATGTCCCCTGTACTGTTGAATTATTATCACTCCTTCTGTTCTCAGAAACAAAAGTAGTTTGTCTTTCTTTAAAAGTTGCTTACTTACTTAAGACAGGATTCAGAGATATGCACCTTCTTAGAGTTTCTTTTAAAGGTTTATGCATTTTTAGTGTACCAGTCACAATAAGCACTGTTTTAACAGTTTTATACATGGGTTGCAAACTATTGTTAGGTCCAATAATGTAGAATTGGGAAAGAAAACAAGGATAACTTAAAACATTAGGATGTGGTTTGAAATACTGCATCAATATGGAAATAAATAAACAAAAAACAAGAAACACCAGAGTTTTTCCCTGTTTGTAACAGAATCTGATCAATTTGTGGAATCATATTAATGCACTGTGGCAACAATTCAGTAAGGAAACTACATATAACTGAGTAAAGTTACAAATACAAAATTCAAGTGGTTTAAGTGTGTTCATGTGACAGTTGCATTGGGCTTGCATCTGCTTACTCTTTGTTGTCTTCTACTGCTCTGGATAGATGCAGCTCTCTAGCAGAACTGAAATTGATCTGGCACAAGCCGAATGAACAGCTTGGCTAACATACTCTATGTACGTTTGACAAAGAGGTCTGCTAAAAACCCAGTATTCCCCTTCTCCACTCCTAAACCTCTAGCTGCCATCAAAGCTGTTTGTTCATTTTTCCATAACTACTAAAGGTCATTCCTTCTCTGCTAGGCATTCATCTCTTTCAAGATCTGAATGCCAAGAAACAAGTGAAAGGCTATTTAAAGCTATTTCTTCAGCTTGGTTATTATCACCATGAAAAAAAATTATATTCCTTTCATGCTGAGTCTTCAAAGCCAGATGGTTTTTGCTGAGTATGACTGTGTGCAAGACTAAAGCAGATACTTTAAGGATGGACAGGATTGTCTTCATAATTCCCTAAGAATCCTCCTGACTACTACAGCATAAGTACAAACTTAAAAGATAGATGTAGGTGGTTGTTAAGCAGTGCTCTCTGTGCTGTATATTTTCCTGCATCACTAGCCTTTACTTTTAGACAGAATTTTTGGACTAACAAACTGCTTTTGTCTCCAATGTAAAAACTTGTATTTCAAATCACTGGATTATTACCATCTGTGTTAATGACCTAATTTATTTTGTATGTCAATATTCTGAATGATATCTGTAAGTAGAAAGAACCACAGTGTTTTGTCTTCCTCCATTGCAAGCTTGGAAATGTGGTTTCAATTTGAACTGCCCCAGCGGACAGTCTTCAAATGTTTACATGGCCTCAAGAGCTATGGACTCTTCCTGGGAACACAGGAGAAAATTTGCTCAAACTAAAGTTCACTAACAAACCAGCATAAACTGAAAGACAGACTACATCTATGAAATCAGGTTTTAAGCATCTTGAAGTTGATCTATTAAGCAGTCCTGTGTAAAATCTGTTACAGCACAACATGTGCCCACAGGTCACTAAGATGTGGTGCACTCAGTTTATTTTGGCAGTGTGACTAGTACAGCTAGGAGATAGACAAACCACATAGCTAATGCATATATATCTGGCTACTACTGGTTATTGTAGTGATGGGGGAAATGCAGTGCTGAAAGTTTCTGAATCTGTTTGCTTTTTATTACGGAGATTAAAGTAGTGGAAAAAAACAAGCCCAAAAGTTGCTTGGACTCTCAATTGTATCAGTAGCACATCATACTAGTCAGGTATTGAAAATACAGTGAATCTGGCCCTAGGGAAGGCATATTCTTTCAACCTGGATGAGCCCTTCATTAATTTCCTGAGGTGTGTTTACCTTGCTGACTTAGTAAGAGACAATTGGCTTAAATATGTTTGCATGGAGGTTTCTGTGGTTTGATCTGTAAGGGCTTGTGAGCCTCTGATGAGTGTTTTGCTATGCTGCTGGATGCTTTCCAGAAGCTGAGCTAGCTCAGGGATCTCTAATTGCTTTTAACACTAAAGAATACATACATCCTTATGTAATACCAACAGGATGCTGTTTTAATGATGTCACACATCAGTGAATTCGTAGACCCATTGTGGTGCTTCCAGAAACACGATCTTGTGAACACTGTCCTTGAAGTATTAAAAGAGGCAGAGCAATGCTACTCCCATGGAGACAAAAAAATAAATACTTTTTCTGTAAATAGGACAAGAAGTTGGTCTGCCTTTCTTATGCCCTGGTTTGGAAGCAGAACCTTTTAAACATCTACAGACATCATTTTTCCTCTGGTAGCATAAGTAGCTTCTTAACAACAAAAGATGCGCACAGAGTGTGATTCCTTCCCCCCATCTCCCTGTGCAGGAACCAAGAGATATGCAGCCTCAGTTCCTTCCTCAAGAATGTTTTCCAGTTAAACTGTTATGAAGCAGAAAAGTTTGTATGTGTAAATCCTAGATTATCCTAGTAATCTTCGATGGTTGGGATCTCCTGAAAAATTTTGCTGAAGAGTGTGTTATATGGTAACCATTGTGTACTTCCTTATTAAATATCTGCTTTGGCTATGGCAGAAGACAAAATAGCTTGTCCCATTTCGACATGGAGGCTTGTGATTCTGCCAGCAGGTTCCACAGCACTGTACCTCCTGTGCATTTTGGCACTGTTTCAAAGAAGTAAGTTATTAACACTTTTTCTCCTTCCTTAGAGTTTAGAATTCAGTTCCCTCAGCTGACAGGGGTTCTGACACTTGCCTTCTTCATCCACAATTGTGTCATCACACTTCTCCAAAATAACAGGAATCAAGAAAACAATGTAAGTAATTTCACAAGACTGTGCTGATTTGTATTTCGATAGCCACGCGACACTGATTTTTTTCCTGTCTGCTTCATCTTGAAATTGATCCAGGAATTGTGATAGCTTCAGAAAATGTAACTCACTTTTGTAATCTGATAAGAAACCAGTTATACATACTTTTACTGACTACCAGTGAGTAACAGATGCATAACAATTTTTTCAGATTAAAGCCTTGAGAATTGTCCTAGACTTATTAGTGGTCAGGCTGGTATTAAATGGCCAAATTACACACAAGAGGCAGAAGGTTTGACAATATTCTAAGACCCTAGAAAAGCTGACCAATTTTAGAATTAAAAATGCCGGAGAACACAGGGCACAAGACTGATTTTAGCAGAGTCTTGAACAGCAGTGTTGGGGTCTGTATAATGTTTTTAATATTATTCAGTAGTTTTTTGTTTCAGTAGTCAAGACTCATAGAGAAACCTGATCCTATTTAGGAAATCCTCATAGTTAAAGCCTGGGTTTAGAATCTTTGTGGTATGTAGACTTTGGGCTGGTGCTTTGCCCTAGAAAAAATTATGTATTGCTCATCCAGATGGAACTGAATTCTTTCTTAATATCTTCCCATTATAAAATACAAAATGGAGAAAACATGAGAGTTAGTCATAGAGTACATTTTTACTTTTTTGTTTGTTTGTTTATTTTTTCTTCCCTACTTTACAGGATTCTTGTCCAGCTTCATTAAAATCTTAGCTGTAAAGGTAACTACAATAACATGCAAATATTTAAGAATATTAACTGTATGATAAACTGGTGCAGAATCACAGAATGGTTGAGGCTCAAAGTGACCTCTGGATGTCGTCTTGTTCAACACCTCTACTCGAGCTGGGATTGAACCTTGTTGACAACTAGAGCCAGTTGTCAACACATGTGATAAAATATACCTGATTTGATTATTCAGAGGTGAAATGCATATTATGTGCCAATGCAGTGAGATGACCTTTTGCTTTAGTAATCTGCCCAGTTACTTTTCTGTACCTGTGAACCAGGGCTAGCTTGAGAGCGAACACCTCTGCAAAAGAGTTATAAATTCTCCTCCAGAAAAGCGTCTTGGGCTATATAGTCATTTCTGAATATAGTTTAACTAAAAAGGGGGTTAGTGAAGCTCTGGAGAAAGAAAACTAAATAAGGTTTTTCTCAGTTTTTATAGGAATATCTCATGATGTGAGAAAGAGCAAGAGTTCTCCCTCTCTTCATCTGTGGCTTTCAAGTTCTAAAGGTGTGGTAGCTCCAGCAATCAGCTCTGTATACAGTGGAGGCTTAATGCTTCCATGCCACCTTCAAGACTTCCTGTGGCATTTCCCCTTCCATTTACATGAGAGTAAGCAATCAACTGCAAATAGCAGCACCTGGAATCTTCTGCTGTTTGCTTTTCCTGTGTTAAGGAGGAAGAAACTGCTGCTTGCATTTGAATCAGCTATTCTGAATGCCCTTCCTAGAGCTTAAGCTGAATTTCCAAGTCAGTCCTAGCATGGCTCCCAAGCCCTTGACAAGACTCTTGCATTCCAGGAGAGTGTTAAAATTGCAGGGAAGGAGCACTGTTAAGTATAGCAGGAAAGGTTTTTAATGGTAAAGCAAATCTGTTCATGGTTCCTCTCGGAGTTTTATTTGGCTAGAGATTACAGCAGCCTTTCACCTAGGTCTGGTAGTACTTTCCAAATGTTAATGAAGCACTGATGCTCTTGAAAAGCTGTTTGTGCTTATTTCACTAAGCTTCTGGACTAAGTGGAAGGTTTACATATGTATAGGGTGTTTTTTTCTTATGTATTTACATCAGCAAGATGCTTTCTTACATCAGTATCTCATGGGGAGTCTAATGGAGACTCCATGTCACTTCTATGAGAGTTCTGTGAAAAGACACAGAACATGGCAAGCTGGAAACATACTGTTTTGAACTTGCTGAAACTAGTAGTCATAAGAACAACCCTTTGGGGAGCTGGAATAAAGTAAGAGAAACAATAACATTCCTTTTATGGAGTCAGAAATCCAGAACAATAGCAGCTTCCATTCTGGTCACAGGCGTGTATCACTGCCCAAAGCTAAAAAACACACACAGGGGAGGATTCCTTTGGCTGCTATTCCAGTACAGTGGTGTGGGTGTGAGAGGAGCAGTGCACTGGATACGTCAAATGTCAGCAGCAAAGCCTGAAGAAGCTCTGTGAGCAGGGTTCTTAGTCTGCAATTCAAGTTGAACTCCCTGTTCCCATCTCCCACTGCTGCCCCCTTACATTTATCAGTTCAAGATTTTGTGCACTGCACAACTAGTTCCAAAAAACTAGCTTGGAAACTGATTGCCTAGAAAACTAACCCAACCGTAGAAGGGTGATTTGATTAGTTGGGGTTTTTGTTTGCTTTTGCATTTGGTTGTTGTTTAGAGGTTTTTTTTTCTGATTCATGTCTGTGATCTCATTCCCTGAACAACTGTACAGATGCTACACAAGCCCAGAGTGTGATCTAGAGGCATAAATATGCTAGTGCTGTCTCTTAACAATTGTTTGTGGACTTACCTGGGGGAAAGGCTGGTAGTGGGGAGATGGTTTTTGTCCAGAAGGTAACTGCAGAAGGCATGGATCTGTGAATAGTTCTAATTTTATGCCATATTCAAACACTGCTTGTTCCCTGTAAAGAATGAGCTTCTACTGATGCTGCTTTACTAGTGGTTTCTCTTTCCAGCCAAAACTGTGCACAGCATTATGCATCCTGGTGAAGTACTTTTTTGTCACATTATTAACTGTTATCACTTGCCCTTGATGCTTGAACAGGTTAAGTGTGTTCTTATGATATGGATCAGAGTCCTGTTGAGATATTGCAGAGGCAACATCTCTCTTTCAGGAAGTGACCAGTCTGAAATGGGATATCAAAAGGCACTTCTTCTAATATGGTAATAATTGTTAAGCACCAATATAGGCTTCTCCATCCAAGAAGCATCTCTACAAACTAGCTTTCACTTTGGTATTGAGAGAAAAATGAACCAGTTTCTCTATGGCATGCAATAAGGAAGACAAGGCCTTAAAGTTGCCTGTTCTTTTCCACATGACATAGGAAATATCTGTACAGCCACAGAGCTGTGACTGTGTCTGTCCAGTCCTGTGCTGCATGTCCAGCCTGCGCCTGAGTACTAGTCTATGAGTGTGATATCATGTCTTCTACTGTCAAAGTTTTCTTAGTTATCAAACTCATCCTTTTGTTAGGAGGCTGATTTCTGCCTTTGTTCTGCTGTTGCAGCCCAGGATACAGTCAAAATTTTCAGAAGTGAACACTGAAGTTAATACCTATATTTAGGTGCATGTAATATAGTTAAATATGGATTTATGATCTTAGCTTCAACACTCTCTCCTAAAAATCTTTAATGATTATTTAGTGCATTTACAGCTACAGGTTGGGCAAAGAGGAGATTCAGAGCAGCACTGCAGAGAAGGCCTTGGGGGTGGTGGTCGATGAGGAAATGAACATCAGTCGACAGTGTGCACTTGCAGCCTAGAAAGCCAACCGTATCCTGGGCTGCATCAAAAGGAGCATGACCAGCAGGTCGAGGGAGGTGATCCTGCCCTTCTACTCTCGTGAGACNAGCCAACCGTATCCTGGGCTGCATCAAAAGGAGCATGACCAGCAGGTCGAGGGAGGTGATCCTGCCCTTCTACTCTGCTCTCGTGAGACCTCACCTGGAGTATTGTGTGCAGTTCTGGTGTCCTCAACATAAAAAGGACATGGAGCTGTTGGAACAAGTCCAGAGGAGGCCATGAGGATGATCGGGGAACTGGAGCATCTCCCATACGAAGACAGGCTGGGAAAGTTGGGGCTTTTCAGCCTGGGGAAGAGAAGGCTGTGTGGAGACCTCAGAGCAGCCTTCCAGTATTTGAAGGGGGCCTATAGGGATGCTGGGGAGGGACTCTGCTTCAGGGACTGTAGTGACAGGACAAGGGGTAACGGGTTCAAACTTAAACAGGAGAGGTTTAGATTGGATATAAGGAAGAAATTCTTTCCTGTGTGAGTGGTGAGATGCTGGAATGGGTTGCCCAGGGAGGTTGTGAGTGCTCCGTCCCTGGCAGTGTTCAAGGCCAGGTTGGACAAAGCCTTGGGTTGCATGGTTTAGTGTGAGGTGTCCCTGCTTATGGCAGGGGGGTTGGAACGGGATGATCTTAAGGTCCTTTCCAACCCTAACTATTCTGTGATTCTATGATTCTATTTACCTGAGGTGTTTTTAAAAATTTAGTGATAAAGTGAATATGCAATTTTAAATTAAAGTAAAAAAATACACTTGTAAAGCTAAAGGACATACATACCCCTGTGCCCACCTATGCCTTTCTATTTTGTTTGTCTTTGTTTGTATTTAATGGTGTGTAAGTTATGTCTTCCATTTTCACACCATTCTTACAGAAGCCTGGCATACTATTTTCCAGTTTGGAGCCAGCTTGTGTGGACCATCCTCTTAGGTTTTAAAGCAGCTTATTAAAAAACGTTGTTTACATTATACCTGCAGGCTGATGTCTTTAATTGCAAGATTTTCATCCTAACAAGAAATTTAACACATGGCATTGCTGTGCTTTCTGTCTTCAACAGTTGCCTCTGTGTCCCAAGGCTCTTAGAAGGGATAATTAAATGTAGGAAAGTAGAGGGTGTTTCTTGTTTGTTTGATGTAATAACTAGTGTATGCTTGTGCATCCAGCAATAATGTGTTACAGCTATTGGCATATATGTTTCTTCAAGCCTTTTCTGTATGTAGATAGACTTGTCTAGCTCCACTTTGTGATATCCTTTTGCAGCTTTCTCATCTGATCCAGGACCAATTTTGAAGCCCCCATTTAAGTAATAGAAATAGTAATAAATATTAAACAGTAATAAACAGAAAAGTGACAGTAATAAATGTCATAGGAATCTCCTCATGAGTGTTTTATTTTGTTTGTTTTCATGTCAGTGCTGGCCAAAATAAGATTTTCTTTTTCCTCAGATGAGAGACCTCTCTATTGCATACTTCCTGGTGGGAGTAACGTACCTATATGTTGGGGTGATAATTTTTGCTTCTTTTCCTTCACCACCGCTATCCAAAGAATGTATTGAACAGGTGAGATTTTTACTGCAATATATGTTTGTCCTTGATCTTTCAGTAAATACGTATTTAAAAAAGAACAGCTACTGCTTCTTGCTTCATGACTCACCCTGACAGACACATCTGTTCTTGACTCTGTTCAGTTGGCTAATGCTTCATGGGCACAAGCAGATGAGTAATACTTGTGTTATCTCATTCACGTCTGGTGGCCAGTAGTTCTGTAAAAAAACATTTAATAAATACTCTTATGAAAGTGATGAAGAAAGGACCAAAATGAGCAAGTGAACAGTTGAAGCTTTGATTTCTTTAGCTTCTTTAATCTTGAAAAGTTTGTTTAGTTGTGTGTGCAGTGACCAATCCCACTCATTGGAGCTGTCTTCAGATACTTCAGAAAAAGAAATATGATGCAAATGCAGACTCATTTAGGTAGGAGTCCTCGCTGTGGGTAGGTTTGGAGCCTAACACTGTAGTGAGACTTGCCAGCAGAGTTCTTCAGATAACAGCACCACATGAAACACCCTGTGAAGGCTGTTAAACTCTTATCTTCTTATATGTGAAACTGATTACCACACCCTAAATGACTTCAAAGGTAGCAGTTATCAATTGGTGATCCATTTTATGCCAGGTATTCCATGCCTGTTGCATAATATTTAGCAATGAAACACCATTTAAAGGCTTTCTCTGACAGTAGGTTAGTTAGAACTGGTACTGCTGTTTAGCCATTATATGATTTTTTGAACCCTTTGAAATAACTTAATGGGGTGAAATCCACAGGTAAATAATAGATGACAGGATATTCTCTTACCATTTGTTTTCTGTAGTTATCCTAAATACTTAATGAAGCCATTTGTATATTTCCATGATACCTACATCTTACACTGCTTTTTCAGATGTTCTCATTGTAGTATATTTGTAGTATATTGTTGCATTTTAATGCTTAAATAACTTTTTAGTACCTAGATCTGATATGAATTCATCTGCCAAAAAAATCGTATGCCCTTTCCAGAGCCTTGATTATTTGAGGATGTTCAGAAGTGTAGAAAATATTTCCATCTTTAGTGGTAACACAAAAGCTGACATCAGCCCTGCAATATTAAAAAATCAGTTGGTATTTGGTGGCAAGACAATTGTAAGAGAGAGAGAGAGAGGGGTTTTCATGTAATGGAATTAGTTTAGCAGTTGAGGTTACTTGGGTTTTATCTCTTTCTTGCACGTAGCTATTAAAAATCGGCAGATATATATACCATACCAATGTATCATTGATAAGTGTAACATTATTCCTGTGTTTAGAATTTTCTAGATAACTTTCCCAGCGATGACATCATGTCATTTGTTGCAAGAATATTCCTGCTGTTCCAGATGATGACTGTATACCCACTGTTGGGCTATCTGGCACGAGTTCAGCTGTTAAGACAGTTTTTTGGAAATGCTTACCCAAGGTAAGAAGTCTGCCCCTTGACAGGAGCTTGGCACACTTTACTTACCTGGCCTTCTGTTGTCAGAAATTTGGCCGAGCTTTTGGGGATTGCCTTTGCTGCATTAGGTACATTTCAAAAGCTAATTTCACACTGTTTACAGAGTCAGGGGCGAATAGGCGTGGAAAATAAACTTGCCTGCTGATCAGAACTGCTACAGCTTGGCAGAGCAGAACTGAGAGGGGTTGTTATGTTTTAGCTCTTCATTTTGTCAATAATGATAGAGTTTTGTCAACACAGTTCCTTTGCTTTATGTATCTCTATGGCAAAAATGAAGTTGTACAGGAAAAAGGTTTTGTTCAGCCCAGAAACATTTCATCAAGTAGCCTTTATGCTGTGAAGCACAACACTCTGGTTATTAACTTCTCAGGGTGTAATATGTGTTCTTATTGTGCGTAACTAGTAATCGTAACTAGTAATAGCTAAGTGAGTTGTTAGCTGTGTTATCTTGGCTACTACTATGCTTATAAAAATAGCTTTTCACATACTAATTTCAGAGATGAGCCACACCTCTGCATTTATACACTGCATGAACTCCAGGGAAAGAGCTGATCCAGATCTCAATTTTAGTTTTGTTGTTTTGGGGTTATTTAAATAAAACCTGGGACATTTATATTCGGAGTATTGTCTGAATTTGTCACAACCAATTTGGCATTTATTTCCAAGTTTCTTATTTTATGCTGTGAATTACTGTTGACAAAGGAAAGTCAAAAATATCCCAGGAAGAAATGTGCATTTCCTCTGTGGCATCAGCAGTAGCAAACAGGTCTCAGAAAAGATTGTTCCAAGTTTCAGGTTTCTTGTGGGTCCTAAAATAGATATAAGAAGGTCTAGAAATTGTATGCCTAAAATTAGACAGTGAAATAAATGCCTACTTTTTTTGATGCCAAATTGTATGCAGTTCAGCATTGAAGAGATTTTTAGGAGCTTCTACAAGTTACAGTTGGAAACAAGGCTATTGATTTAAGTGCTAAACATGGATTTCACAGCCACTGGGAAATAGCCATGTCCTGTGTATTATGTGGATGTGCCTCTTCCTATCTCCTCCCTCCAGTTACTCCCTGACCAGAATGGTTTTCAGTTCCCTACAGCTTCATAGCAGTTTCTTCTCAGGTTAATTCCAGCTTGCTGTTTTAAGCCTTCATCATATGACGAATGTGATGATGCAAATACTTGCCTGGTTCTTTTGGTTCTTGTCTCCAAGACATCCTGTGGGGAGCTCCACTCTTTTTTTGTTTTAGACTCCTCATAGCGAGGTATTTAAAGTTTCTGAGAAGTCAAAAAGCCACTTAAATCTCTCCAGTCTATTGTGATAAGAGAGTACATTCTGGCTGTCTGCCTGTGTCTCCCTCTCTAGTATCCCAGGTACCTTAAATACAGTACAGAAATCATTCAACTAACCTCTAGGCTCTGGCTTCTCTGCATTTACAACTAGCAAGGTCAGCCCTTAGTTTTCCTATGCAGTGGGGACTAACTGGTACAACTCAACATGAAGCACTTTTCTGTTTTGTTAAATTATATTTGCAGCTTTACAGCTCAGCCTTTTCTAGCTAGTACTGCTCAGTTTTTACAGAAAGGTTTTGAGGTGGTTTGTTTTGGTTTTGTTTCTGGATTTGACATCATTAGGATGGGCTAGTTCATTTTTACCAGCTGCTAAAATAATATGGAACGGTTTGGGCTGGAAGGGACCTTAAAGATCAGCCAGTATCAAACCACCGTGCCATGGGCAGGGACACCTTCCACTAGACCAGGTTGGTCCAAACCCTGTCCAACCTGGCCTTGAAGACTGCCAAGGATGGGGCAGCCACAGCTTCTGTGGGCAGCCTGTGCCAGGGCCTCAGCATCCTCACAAGGAAGAATTTCTTCCTAATATCTGATCTCAGTCTCCCCTCTGTCACTTTAAAGCCATTTCCCCTTGTCCTGTCACTATAGGCCCTTGTAAAAAGTCCCTCTCCAGATTACTTGTTGTCCCCTTTAGGCACTGGAAGCTGATCTATAACCTCCCCAGGGCCTTCTTCAGGCTGAGCAAGCCCAGCTCTCTCAGCCTGACTTCATAAGAGTGAGGTTCGAGCCCTTAGAGCATCTTCATGGCCTCCTCTGGACTTACTCAAGCAGTTCCATGTCCTTCTTATGTTGGGGACCTCAGAGCTGAATGCAGGACTGCAGGTGGGATCTCATGAGAGTAGCGGAGCAGGATCACCTCCTTTGACCTGCTGGTCATGCTCCTTTTGATGCAGCCCAGGATATGGTTGGCTTTCTGGGCTGCAGGTGCACACTGCAGTCAGCTCATGTTCATTTTCTCATCGACCAACACCTCCAAGTCCTTTTCCACAGGGCTGCTCTGAATCTCTTCTCTGCCCAACCTGTAGCTGTGCCTGGAATTGCTCCAACCCAGGTGTAGGACCTTGCACTTGCCATGGTTAAACTTCATGAGGCTGGCATCAGCCCACCTCACAAGCGTGTCAAGGTCCCTCTGGATTGCATTCCTTCCCTCCAGCATATCCACAGAACCACACAGCTCGGTGTCATTGGCAAACTTGCTGAGGGTGCACTCAATCCCACTGTCCATGTCAGCGACAAAGATGTTGAACAAGACAGGTCCCAACACTGATCCCTGAGGGACACCACTCGTCACTGACCTCCAGCCAGACACTGAGCCATTGACCACAACTCTTTGCATGCGGCCACCCAGCCAGTTCTTTATCCACTGAGTGCCCCACCTATCAAATTGATGTCTCTCCAATTTAGAGACAAGGATGTCGTGTGGGACAGTGTCGAATGTTTTGCACAAGTCCATGGAGACAACGTCAGGTGCTCTGCCCCTGTCCATCAGTTCTGTAGCCCCTTTGTAGAAGGCCACCAAATTAGCCAGGCAGGATTTGCCCTTAGTGAAGCCGTGCTGGCTGCCACCAATGATGACCTTATTTTCTATGTGCCTTTAGTGTAGTTTCCAGGAGGATCTGCTCCATGATCTTGGCAGGCACAGAGGTGAGACTTACGACCCCAGTGAGGTATCAGGTTCTGTCAGTAAAAGCTACTTCTCTATGTCTGTGCCAGTCTTGAAAACAAATACATGTGTGGACATGCTGGCACAGAAATCTTCTGACATCTTCAGCCTTTCTGTGCTTCCGACAGAAGATTCAGAGACAAGAGAAAGCATCCCAATTCCTTCTCTCATTTTGCAAAATCTGTGCTAGTGTACAGACTACAACATAGCAAGTGACGTACTGGGACAAAACCCAAGGAATTGTTCATTCTGTTCTCTCCCTGGTTTTGTAAAGGAAAGCCAAAATGCTGTGTATTGGGAAATTAATTTCTAAAGTGAGATATGTTAGCAATGGCATCATTTAATGGGTGATGTAGGGCCAAAGGCATGTTGTTTATCTGCTGTTTCTTACGTGACTTTAGATCTTCTGTGTACAGAATACTAATTTTTTTATTATTGTTACTGACTTGTAGCTACAGTGATATTTGTGACGAAGATTCCCTTGATTAATTATGTGCTGCACATGAAATGCTTTGCATAGTCATCTGATCAGATTCTAGAACTTTTTGACATCTTTCCTGTTTTCAGATGTTAAAATAAGCTGATGGACAGAAATCACTTGGCTTTCCTTAAAGCCTGTCCTCCCTTTACTCCATGGTAGCCCAGCAGACCTGCCAGTTCTCCCACAGATGCGTGTCTTCTGATGCAATTAAATAGATTTCTGCTGTTTGCATGGGTCTTTAGTTATCTGCTCTTCACCTAGCTTCTCTCTTGCTTTTTAACTGCTCTAATTCATAGTATTTTTGCCCGGTGTCACTTGAGTGAGGAAGAAAGTGCGTTTTTAGACACAGTAATCTTTCAAAAATTCTTACTTAAATGATCCTCTTTTGCTTTTCTCCTTGCTTTCCTGTTTCCTTTTTTCCCTTACTGTGTATGACTCCCTGCAGAGTCCAGCACTTCTAATTGCCTTGCATCTGACCTGAGAGGATTTACAATCAGTTTCTTTCTTTAAATGTCTCTTGCCCTAGTGCTTGGTTTCAGAGTTTTCAATATGATTCTGACTTTGACGATGCTGAAGTTCATTTGATACATGTGGTCACTGTTGTTCAGTGGGTTAACATTAACTATCACTTCCACAGGACAGAACTTGATAGAGCAAGCCTTGTAGTGATTTTCTGGCATACAAGGTTGTTTCTTGACCCTGTCATTCTGAAAAGTTAACCTTGCAATAGGGTAAAAAAGAGATTTAGAAGAGATCAGTATTTACTTTTCCCTCCTCTCTACTGTGCTTTTTGTGGGGTTGCTGGATTTCTGCAGGTGAGCAGTGATTTCTTTCATAGCAAAGAGCTAGAGTCTTCCTCTGCCCAACTGGGAATATTGAGACTGAGGACTGAATATACAAGACAGAGTGCACATGGATTGTAGGAGTATGCATCTTTTGCGAATTACAGCATCCTTAAGGCAGTCCTGCCTGTGCCTCAGAGCACCAAACCTCATTAGGCTGCCCAGGGCGGCAGTCCAGCCCTGTCATGGGTGGGCCATCAAACCGTGCTGCCTGTGACCATGAGGAAGAAGGTTATGCTGCTTAGAAAATAGCTATGTGCAAACAGGAAGGTTAGGTAAAAAGGCCCAAGTCTCCCCTGATCTCTAATATCCTCTAAGCACTTCCTACAGCCGTAATAAGCAGGTATTGTTATTCCAGCAAAATGCTGCTTTTTCTAACTGCCCTTTTGCAATGTGTGATGGTACCATTAATTATACCATAAGCCAGTGTCAGGCTAAAATTGACGAATTTAAAACTTGTTAAATGTCACGGGGTATGGGAAAGCCTTTTTCCTTATGTGGCACACCTGCATGAGACATACAGTCTTAAGAAACATACTATGTCAAATAGTACAGCTACCAGTAGCCCTAGATATCAGATTCTTCTTTATTTGGAAGGACGGTTTTGATAAATGATAATGCTGTTCTCTCCATTAAGAATGAGGCTTTTTTCTGTCTTGGAATGAATATCAGCAAAGGTAAAAGAAATGGTTTGCAAGTTCCATACCTGTTGTCCAATAGCATAGCTACACCTGGGGCTTTTTCAAAAAGGTAGAAAAAGAAGCAAGGCTATTCCAAGGGAGAAACACAGTGTAACCTTTTGTTCTGATTTAAGTCCTTTTCAGGTTTTCTGATTTTGGCTTTATTCTTGAGGATCATCCTTAATTGTAACAATTAAAACTGCAAAGCATGGCTCTGCAAGCACTGAATTGTTTTGGATGCTCCAGCATCTTGAGCATTGTTTTGAGCTGAGCCAAAATACATTCCCCCCAACCCAAGTACTTTTTCCCAGATCAAGAAGTTGAAATGTTTCATTTCACACCAAACACACACACACACCCCACTTCACTTTTGCAGTTATATGAAGCTAGAATTAATTTTTTTAAGGAGCAACAACTTTGACCTACAAAATCACTTTTTCTGCTTCAAAACATACTAGAATGAAATACTTCAGGCTTTTTACAGGGTTTTTTGCTAAAATACTCTGAACTGACCCAAATTTGCAAAGCTGATTACTAAGCCTGTATTCTTTTTAATCCCTCTTCCTAAAAACTTAATATCAGAAAAGAGTGCTGTCATTTTCTGTGTTCATAAATATTTGGTTTCAGTTGTGCTGTCTGTAAGATCTGCAACCTGTTGTATGTGTGGGGAGAGAGGAAGTAATTTTTAATAGCACCTTGTTTTGTGAACAGTTTAGTTAATTGGCTTTCCTTAGCAATCCTGGGAAGCAGTAAACCTTCTTCTCTAATAAGTCTGATTCTTGGGATTTTATATTTTGATTCTTGGGAGTTTACCAGGTTTATATCCAGTTAACATTTTTCTTAGTTTTAGCTACTGTATTCCCACTGTTATCTTCAGTCTCTTGTAGCACTGTTAAAATGTCATGTGCAAAATTAAAATATATAATTTTTGTCTGTTTTAAATTGATTTTAAAAAGCAAATATAACTAGTGTACAACTTAAATTATTCCTTTGAGTTTAAATTGCCTACATTACCCTAAACTTTAATGAGACTACCCTCTAATCTTTCTTCCTAACTTGGAAGCCAGCAGCCAGCCTTTCAGCCATGGAAGTGTCACTTTTGAAAAGCTTGTTAGTTTGCAGCATCTCCATAATACAGATACATTCTACAGTTAGGAAGAAATTAGCATTGGCTTGCAGATTTTGTTTATTTTAAGAAATCAAATTCTCCAGCAGAATAAACAAAACCTGTTTTCTCTGTGTGAATTCTTTTTTCCCTTCATAGAAACAGCTGTGTCAGCAAAATATCACAGTTTTTATGATATTTTCTGACTGTACCTTATGTAAAACATGCCAGCATTTCATATTTTCTAAAGAAAAGCAATACTCTCCTGAGTCTCAGCTCTGTACATAGCCACACTGAGTTTGCCTGATGCATTAAAAGCTGCCTTTACAGAACAGAAAATCTCTGGCTTTTCATCCTTAGCACAAAATGAAAAGCAAGAGGAAATTATTTATAAAAACAAATCCAGCAAAAAATTCCAGCATAAATAGAACACAGATCAAATATTAAATGACATCTAAATATTTGTCCTCTATCAAAATGCATCAGAGTTCAAGTTTCAAGGTGTTATTTCCCCCCTAGAATGTTTTCTGCTTGATGGATCCTTTTATATCTTCTGGTTTCCATTAGTTCAGTTTGAGCAATTCAGATAATTCTCTGAGCAAGTTAATTCTTTCTTGAATTAAGTTACACAGTATTGTTTTTTTGGTATTTGAGTATCCAAATGCCTGTACACCAATGCAGGCAGCATGGGGAATAAACAGGAGGAGTTAGAAGTCTGTGTGCTGTCCAAAGGTTATGATCTGGTGGCAATTACAGAGACATGGTGGGACAGCTCACATGGCTGGAATGTGGTCATGGATGGCTATGTCCTTTTTAGGAAAGATAGGTCAGCAAAGCCAGGTGGTGGAATTGCTCTTTATGTGAGAGAGCAATTAGATGATCTTTTGAGGTCACTTCCAACCCTTAGGATTCTGTGATTCTGTGATCCGAAAGACTGGAGTGCTGAGTAACACATACGTTTTTCAGAAGAACTGCCAAATTATACATAGAATGGTACTTACTCCTTAAGAATATTTTGAGTCAAAACACCATATATTTAGAGTTTGGCACTCTGAATATTCAGTAGATGTTATGTTTGCTGTGAAACTAATAGAGAAATCAAGTCTTCCTAAAGCTATTTCTTAGCTTTAATAGAGTGAGTCATACAAATGCAAATGCCATCCATGTACCAGGTAAATGTTAGTGTAAATGAAGGATAATTAGTAGTATTTTGTAATAAATACAACATAGATTTTAACATTCTTTCCTCACTTTCCTGTAGCATTTTCCATGTGCTCATCCTGAACATAGCAATTGTAGGAGCTGGAGTGGCAATGGCAATATTTTATCCGAATATAGGAGGTATCATAAGGTGAGTAAATTTGCCTGTGGTGTTGCTGCATGTTTGCCTCTTGATGTTGAAAGGTACAGTTGCAGGTACTTATATCTTTATGTTTTAAGAAGCTTACACCTTTTTAAGTTGTAAATAATGATTTGGAGATATAAACAATTAGCTCTTTTAAAGTTGTGACACGTGACTGTCTGTCTGAGGTGATTGGGATGATTCCTCAGGTTTTATTGGAGCTGTATCTGAGGACCTATACACATGAACGATTATGGTGTCAGGGGAAAAGTTGCTTGGTTATTTTGTGGCTTCCCTTGAATTTTTTCTTTGTGTTAAGACTATTTGAAGCTGTTTCGGATGTCTATAATAGCAATCCAAGAAAATAAGTAACTTCAAAGGGAAAAGTGACATTAAAGTTGTACTTCTAAATGATATCTTAAATTTACCATGTTAACATAGAATTGATATAGAGGAAACAGTGTAAGGAATTTTATTTTCTACATTCGACACCACCATATCTGTAATCATTGTTACTCATTCCTAGGTTGCATCTTTGCTACAGCACCAGGAGAGGGAGGTGTTTAAAAATACAGAAATCTGTAATTATAAAACCAGAATGACAGGCTTGGTTCTGACTTGAGCAGCAAAATAACTTCCTTTTGCTCAGTGCTAATTTTAAGGTTTTTTCTTTTTTTCTTCTTTATTTTTTTTTCCCCTCCATACCGCTCCTTTTAGTGAAAACCTTTGTATTCCAGTAATATAGATATTCTGATCCTTCATTCCAAATAAATATCATGCAATGCATTTCTCTTCTTTACAAACCAATCCCTACCTCCTGTAACATGTTCACTGTGCACAGTAACCAAACATTTAAAACAGTAAATTTCTACCTGACAAGTTCTCTTGATACAGCCTAACTTAGATACTTGCTGGTTTTGTGTTGCAGATGGTTAGTCTATATTGTGATGCTTGTGATTGCTTTGTCTAAAAGCAGTGTTCAAATATTTGAAATAAAATAATAATGCATATTTGGGTGCAGTATAGTTTATTAGGTGGAAACTCAAAGTAAGGGAAAATAATGAGGTTTTGGTAAGCAAGGGAGCAGTTAGGAAACAAACAGTTACACGTTTCACTTGCTGTGGTTCATCAAGTTACCAGGAGGGCATGCTGATCTTTTTGGTTCTGGAGAATGGTTTGCTAGGAGGTCATTAAATAAATTGAAATAAAAGTTGCAGATTCAGGAGCATTTCTATGCTTATAAGCTTTAACATGTGTTCTTGGATGTCTGAGTGCAATGAGATTTGCAGTTCCAACAGTAAAGGATGCCTACAAAAGGATGCACTCTCCTGTCTTTCTCTCTTGCATGTTGACACATTTCCCCAAAGTAGAAACATTAAGTCAAAGATAGGGAGTCAGTCCGCAGAAGCATCTGGGCATGTGACTGAAATGTCAGAGGCATGTCAGAGTGCAGAGGAACAGGGGACTGAGAAACACAGAGGGGGACAATTAAATGCTGGTGAAGGACAGCGAGGAACAGAAATTGATCTTTAGCAATTGCAGATAATCATTGTTCAGCATTGGTTTGAGGGGGAGGAGGGAGAAATGAAAAGAAGTAAGAGTTTACACAAAGCATTCTTCTTTCTTTTTTATCTCATCTCCCCTTTCCCCATTTCTTCAGATACTCTGGAGCAACATGTGGTCTGGCCTTTGTGTTCGTGTATCCATCCCTCATCTATGTGATCTCGCAGCATCGTGCTGGGCAGCTGACGTGGCCAGCATTGATCATTCACGTCTTTATAATCCTCCTTGGACTGGCTAATCTGATTGCGCAATTTCTATTGTGAAAACTCCCCCTTCTCCCTGTGGCTGTCACAAGTGGTACTGTGACATTTGGCAACAGCCCTGAGCAACGTTGTCATGCATGCGAACGAACAGGCCTCAATACGATCTTGAGAAAAGCTGCACCTTTGAAATAAATTCAAAACACATCTTTCAGGTGCTTGACAGGAACCCTGTCTTGCTCCTCTAAAAACACAATCTTATGGGAAGTGAAATGTTTCACGTAACAGTGAGGTAGGTCCCTTGTTTTGTTAAATGTACATCAAAGATTAATGAAGCTCACATACTTTAATTTTTTACAGCACACTTCTCCAAACACACAGCTTTTGGCATCAGGCTGTAGAAGTCCTCTTTTCTCCAAAGGAACTGTGCTTACCTTTATTAACAAACATGCTTTCACAGTAATGTTCAGTGACTGTTTGAAATGCTCTTTGTTGCAGTTATTTTCCTGTTTTGTTTGGAAAATGGAAGAAATTTTGTTTTGTTTCAGGTTCATTTATAGTTATTTGGGTCAAATGCACTCTCAATTTTGAATATGCTGTTAAGTTGTTTTGGCAGTGTTCTTCCTCTAGGAAATTCCAACTAAGAGAAACAATAAAGTCATGTCTCAGTGTTTCATTCAGAACCAATATATGCACAAGTTATTTGGGCTCTTACAAATTAAAAAGTCAGGAGGATGAAAGAAATTAGAACAAGACAATTGAAGTCAGAATTCCAGGCTTTACCTCACTTCAACTCTGTTAACTGGGCTCTTAAATGCTGTGAATTCACCTTATCACGAGTTGCATGTTGTTTTATGGGTGCATGTTAGAGAAAATGTTCATCACAGGCTTCTCCCTCCCTTGTAGGGCTTATTGTAGTCTCCCACTATGCTTTTCCACTACATTACTCCAGATGTTTTGGATGTGAGCAGAGACAAAGCAAGCACTCTTCAGAATTGTGGACTAAATAAAATAACCTAAGTTTTAAATAATTCCTGACAGAAGCTGGAAAAATGCAGGAAGGGTTTTGTTGTGGGTTTTTTGGTGTTTGGGTGGTTGTTTTCTTTTTAACTTCTTGTTTGCTAATTAAGAGGGTATACATGTGTAAGCACCTTCCTTCACATCCCGTATATGAGTCTGAGTCTTAACCCAAAACATTCAATGATTAAGTTACCAGACACTAGTGGGATGTCATCTTTTGTGGTTGGAGAGAGAGAGTAAAACCTCCTCTTTCTACAGAATTTCAGTGTATTAAAATAACAAATGTGGAATAATTGAAAGAGGACTCTGAGCAATGCTGAATTCAGAAGTAAAAGAGAAAAAAAGCTGGAATGATGCAATATCTGTGAAGTAGGAGTTGAACTGGGAAAGATTATTACATTGTTGGTAAGAGTTTGCATTTTCATCAGAACCACAATGAAAACCATAACCTAGATTATCACCATGCTTCTATGGGAAATGATGTTAACTTTTGTAGTAATAATGCACATCTGTTTGAGTTAGGTTCTTCAAACTGTGTAAAGGACACTGACTTGCATAAATGTCCTTTGCTTGTATGAAGTACAATATCGTATGGGTTTGGAATATTATCTGCAAAGTAGAATAATTTAGATTCTTTTGCTCTTGTGAAACTGTTTGTGCCTTTAGATGAGGATTGGAGAGTATATCCATCATCTGTTCTGTATTACAGAGAAATATTTACCCCATCCTGGTAAATTTCCCTGTGTATGCTCCGATCTTCCACTCGTTTCCTAAATGTCTAAGGTGTATCTGTCCATCTTTTTCACTGCCTGACAGTGAGTGTATCTCACAGTGCTGAGATCATTAGGACTGGCCTACACAGCTCTTTTTTAGGAGGGTCTGAATCTGACCTTTCCTGTAAAATACTTCCTTGGATGTCTAGGTCACTGACATGTCACTATATGTAACTAGGTGGCTGCATTCCCTCAATGATCTCAGCAGTGTATTTCATCAATTAAACCTGTATTTTCATTTTTTACTTCCCCACAAACTTCCTCTTCTTTCCCACAGATATCACAGATTTACATCTCCACAGCTGTAGTATGTTGCTAAAACCTCCAGGGTTCTTTGATAGAGAAGTACTCAAACACCAAAAGGAAAGAACAAAAGATGCAGGATTTCAAGCATCATTGGCTCAGTCACATTAATCTCTTGTGGTTATTTATTATAGATTCAGTGCTTAACCCTGATGAGTGCAGGTACTTCAATTTCATCATGTCCTTCCAGACTCCATCTGGATATGATTCCATGAGTTAAATCCTTGCCTTTAAAGCAGATAGTAAAATGTTCATTGATTTTAGCAGAATTAAATTGTTAGGATCTAATAGTTCAACAGAAATCTCCAAGTTCACAGTGAAATGTCTTAATTGCATCTTCTGTTTTTCTCTTTGCAGCTGTTATCATTATGACAATGATCTGAGTTAACATTTAGAAGGAAATTATTCAATACCTTCCTAAAAGGCTGATTGAGCCCTGGATTACAGAGATAGGTTATTGCTGTGCTGTTTGCTTATAGAAACCTTTAATAGTTGTTATTTCAATTATAGATTTATAAGTATTAAAGTGAGAACAAGTATTTCATTGCACTGTCACCAGCTGAAGTACATTTTCTTATGAAAAAGTATTTATTGTACTACCAGCGACTGAAATCTTTACAGTGTCAGAAGAAAGTTAGGAATGTGTCAGTGGCATTTTCATGGGTTTTTTTAATTTGTCAATAGGCAACATCCTAAGTTAAGTAATATTTCAAAGTTTAATGGCAACTTAAATGATCTGAGAGACCAGAATTAGATTGCAGTGTCTCTTCTCTTGCAAGCATGAAATGTAATTCGCAAAAAATGCACACTGCATCTTGCTTGCTCATGCAACCCACAGTGACAGCCAGCTAATTCCAACTCCTTATGTTCTCTGTTCCAGCAAATCATCGTGTAATTTAGTGGAGCAGAAAAAGTAATACATGGACCCAATGGTGTGTTGTGAAATGTCATTTGTTACCCTCTCGTAGCAGAAATATAGTTTCTGCTGGAAATACTAGATTTTGTCTTTACATTTGAGCTTTGCTGGACTAAGCTGTGAGGTGAAATACAACTCTGGGTGTTGAGTAAGAACCTAAGGTTTTCTTCATAACAGTTCCAGACTCTTTGCCTGGCACCTACCTTATTGCACTCTGAAAATCCAGCCCTCCATACTGTGTGGTGACTCACTGATGCAAACTGGTTTACTTTGCATGAGGCTCAAGCAGCTTTGATCACCTGTTCTGATACCATCAAGCTAAAATCTGGATCTCAAGAAACATAAGGAGTTAACCCACCATGACCTTTAAACAGTGCCAAAGCATCAGTAGCCAGGGAAGTTCCAAGGAAGCTCCAGGAGCAGTTGTGGAAATGTCTGTGGGTGATTACACACAGCCTGAGCACTAAGACCAAGTTGTTTTTCAGTAGGAGCTCTGTGATGAACAGAAGCTGTATTTTCTAAGGACAAAGACAGATGATGGGGCTTTTATGTCTGCCTTCTGCCATTGCAAGAGAAGGAATTGTGTTCTCCATATCCATTTTTGGGCTGACCTCACTGTCTACTCTGTAATGGCTTGTCATCATCTATTCCACTTTCTTAATGTTATTGTGGCCCAGACTTTTCCTTTCAGCTTCTAGCAAGCTTCAGAATCTCTGCTGTGCTTATTAGCTCTCTGTTTCCCTTTCCTTTTCAAGTCACTCACGGCTGCATTTGTTCCTACAAATCAGTTTTTCTTGTTCTGTCTGGATTATTATTAATGTAATTTTAATGTATTAAATCCTGTAGCTTTAAGGATCAGCACAGCAAAGAGGGGCATTTGGGATTCAAATGCTGCATCATGTAAGTGGAGGGGCTCCACTGAAATGGGAGGCTGGTTTATGTCACATTTCCTTTTCTCAAAGTTTAGCCTTTCAAACTCCACGTACAAAAGATAATGCATTTGCTTGCAATGCTGACACTTGGTCAGGCTGACAGCTTGCCCAGCCTCGAGGCTGCCCACTCTGCCGCCAGGTTTCTGCACAAATGTTGGCTACTGATTACATGATCACATAACCTTTTCCACAGGGTATCAGCTTTAGCGTGCAAAGGTTGCAAGATACTGTTAATATCTTGGTTACCTATCATTGCTTGTGCCTGTCATCTCCTAACTGTAAATGCTGGACTTTGTGCAAATGTTAATTAACTTGCAAGAATGTGCAGTCAGCCCTAAGGTTGCTTATAACTCCCTTATAGCCATGGCCATGACATTCATGGCATAATAGCAGAAAGCTGAGAGACAGCAACAGTACAACCGGGTGCTGGAGCTCCTGTGGGAAGGAGAGGCTTCCTGAAGTGCCAGCCAGACATTGCTGTATGCATAGCGCTACGATGATGCTGTAATTGCCATATTCTCAGCAAAATGGTAGGAGGGGAGATGAGAGATACGATAGTCTCTGGAAAGTATATTTTTGCCTTTCAGGATCTTTTGTTCCAGAGGACAACTGCACTAAACATCTGTCGTGATTATAATGGATATGAAGGCAACTGAGGAAAAATAATAATGGAAAGAGGAGCAGTGCTTGGTAATAGCTGGTACCAGTAAAACAGTATTCCTCTACCTTCAGTCAGGAGCAGAAATTCATTCCCATGGGCATTTCATGAAATCTGGGAGCTGTCTTCAGTAATGAAAATACTATTTTATGATAGCTCTTGGTAACTTCCTAATAGGAAGTAAACTGCTAACAATATCCAAAGCACTAATATGTTTGGTTTAGCTCATTGTACCATGCTTGATAGGGGAGTATGGTGTAGGCTTTTCCCTCCAAGCTGGTATTCTGTGAGGCTGCAGTCACAATCAGGATACTTGATTTCTTCTGCAGTTGAGAACAGCGTTAAACTTTTCTTGGAAGGGAATGGGACTCAACTTGCCAGATCCTCTCTGCTGCTCCTGAAATGTCATATGGTGAAACCAGCACAATGTAGCTTTTGGTCTGTGTTTTGTACTTCCAAACACCAACTGATCTGTGTGGGGCAAGAAGGGTCTCCTTTTTCAAATGTACTCAATTACGGCTTTCCTTGTATACCTCTTTTTTGTGATACTGAAGTAGATTAAACAGTCCAGATGAAAAATGTGGCTTTATATAAAACACTTTTTGGTCCCTTCTTAGTATGTTTATATTGCAGCTTGGCTGAAGCTCACTGAATTATTTCCAATAGCCCAAAGACTGTTTAAAAACTGCTGTCCATGTGTTTCTTTTCATCATTGTTTGAATGGTCTTTTTTCAATTCCTTGTTCACTTTTGACATTTCATTAAACTGTTAGAGGAAGTGGAGATTAGTCAGGTCATTTCAAATCAACACAGCAAAGTCATTCAGCTGCAATATGAGGGGAGAAGAAATGCCTACGCATTGAGTTCCAGGCTAGATACTAAATGCCACACCGAACAGAGACGTTGTTCCCACTGTGCAGCTGGCTTCAACTTAGAGCAGAAGGAGATTGTATTATGAAATTACCACAGGGTGTTCAAATTGCAGGCTGGTCATGGTAGAAGAGGGGAGGCTGTTCTGCTTTGAAGCTGCTCATTTTATTTATTTATCTCCTCGGTGACTATCTGGGTTTTTTTTCATACAGATGTGTAATAAAAACCTGGTCAAGATACCGAGTTAGCGTAAGTACCTTCCAGCGCAAGAGTTCTGAGCTGGTACAGGGTGGCAGAGGCTGCTGATTCCTGATGATGCTTTGTGCTGGCTTTGTGGGTTTGGGATTTGGGAATGCTCATGCTCACTTGGCATCTCTCCCGTAGAAGGACAACACTCTTTACTAAAGGAAGGATAAATCTCACCTATCCTGTCTGCAGTCCTTCGGCTTGAGAGACAGGATTTACATAACTAAAGTCCTCTGTTATGGAAATAGAGCAGCTATTTAGGGCTCAGCCAGATTAACAACAATGGGCAAATGATCGTATTCTGTCTCTGACAGTTGCCATGAGCAGTTTGCTCTTGCCCTGGAAACTCTTTCTTCTTCCCAAGACTAAATTGATTTAAGCTCTTGAAATCACTTAACATTTCTTTACCGTGCCACCAACTCCCTAACTATTTTTACGGTGGTGGTTCAGGTGTTACCTTGTCCAAGCTCCAGCTAGTTGTGATTTCTCTGAATAGTTAATTTGGGATATCATGGTTGTGACAGAATTTGCTGCTCTTAAAGCTGGGAAAGGGGACCGACTTTTTTGAACTAACTGAAGTCTGTCCTAAATCAATATTGGTCTATGAAATCAGTGAGTTGCAACTGTTCCTGCTCTTACTCCAACAGGAGAAAACAAATTTAGTTAAAGCAAAACAGTAGATGACAGTTTGCTCTCTGAGTGCACTTGTTTATATCACAGTCAGCACTTCCTTTCTGCAGGCAGCCAGCTACCTCCTCATAGCAATTGCAAGAAATGATGGGCTGCAGCACTTCCAGAAATAAACTGTTACCTAAAGGCCTACGGGTTTTCATTCCTTTCTTCTCTGTTTTTGAAGATTATTCAGATGCCCCAATGAGCCCGTTTCAGGCAGGTTTGTTCACCTGATTTGCACCTTGGTAATAAATTGCCATTTAGTGGCATCAAAGGAGTATGTACATGACCACAGGCTTCCACACCTTCCCTGAGAGCTTAAGAGACTGTCCCAGTTCTTTCCACAGTGAAATCTGCCCTCAATCCCCATCCACACTGGAATGTCTATACTTACCCCTGAGGCCAAACTGTAAGTAAACTTCAGCCATTGGGTAAACTTGTTAAAACCCTGGCTTCTATGGTTTTATTGTGAGGGCACTGCACCGTTTTCTTTAGCACATGACTGAGTCTTTTACCTGCATCCCATGTGTTTATACAGGGAAAATCAGGCCATTGGATGGCAGAATGTTTTAACATTGCATATGCTTCCCAGTGCAGTCTGAGTAAAGCAGGTCTCTTAAAAAATAACCTGATAAAATGATCCTCTGTGTTGAGTCAGGGATAGAAACACTTCAACCCCACTTCACCCAGTATGTGAAGTGTCTGGAAAAAAGTCACTGAAAACTTAGATCCATATAGAAAGACAACTACAAAAAGAGGAGCTTTAAAAGTCATCAAAATGCACATAAACAAGATTTTCTGGCAAGGGCAACCTAGACCTCTGGCTTACTTGGGACCATTGCCATCAATAGGAATCTTTCCTTTTGCTTTCAGTGGGCACTGATTCAGGCCTTGGAGAAATTGCTCTTGAAAAGATCTTGGCAGTTAGGGGGAGATTCCATCAGAAAGAGCAGGACTCAGCTTTCCATGCAAAAACCTGAGTGTACCTCACCAGCTGTTATTCAGATGCTGTGCAACCTGCATCACAATTTACATGCTGTATTGTTGAGTGTGATATAACGAATTTACCCTTACAAAAACTCACTGAAGAGGCAAGTAACAAAGTAAAACGCAGAATATAAGTGAGAAGCACAATCTGGGGAGGGTTTAAGTGCTGGTGTTTTGGTTTTGGTTTTGTTGGGGTCTTTTGTGCAGTGATTGCTCATACTCAGGAAAAAGCAGAATACCTCTCAAGTACCCCCAGCTGGCTGTTTCATCCCAGGGTGGATCTTTCTTTTCTTTGACTCTTTGGGCAAAAATGCACAAGTGCTCTGGGATTTGTTGGTCCCCTCTGTATCTGTTCCTTGCCTGTTAGTTATTTGTCAGCAGCATTTCTCTGTGGAGTATTTTATAGCACTTGAACCACATGGAAAGTATGCACCAAGCTGAACCTGCTAAATTTGGTGAATAATCCGCTGTGTGTAGATGCTCTCATGTATTTCTGGGGAAGAAAAAAAAACACTAAGGGCATTCTGTCCTTTTCAAAAACACTTGTAAGGAATGGTCCCAGCGCTTTGAAAGATCCTCCCTTTTCTAAGTGCTGTGTGAATTTCCATGCAGTTCACTACCTTCATTACTGCCTAGAGCCACAAACCTCAAGCCAGCAGACAGCTGAAGAGGAGCTGTGAACCTTTTTGACCACGTTTATTTTAAAATGTTAAGCCAAACTATATATAAACTATATATATATAAAGTCACGGAAGACTCAGCACTCAGTTTTCTGCTATGTGCTTCTCCATCAGCCCCACCACTTGTCTATTGTACGGAACTGCTTTTTAGAGCAACTAACCCAGGTTTGCTTAACCTATCAACTGTCCTTGTGCTGACACTCCCAATGACAGTTCTTCAGCAGATGAATATATAGTTGCATAATCCAACAGACATCTCTGCAGAGGAGCCATTGACCTGTGCAGGGATCTAGAGGCTTAAGCATACACGCTCTGGTGCTGACCTGCTTAGAGAGGGCACTACTGAGACACAGGAAATGCGCATTGCTCTGCTGCTGCCTGAACCCCTGAAGTACGCATTGCACTCTTGCGTCGTGAAGTTTGACCGTGCTGGGCTGTGATCAGTTGCATCATGCATGCGCCTCGATATCCAGTTCACCAAGAGGATGAATATATGACAGCAGCCGACAGCCTGGCTCTCAGGAACAGTAAAATGTCATGGTTCTAGTCTAAGGATTTTGATCTTGTGTTACATATTAGGCAAGATGGCCTGAGTGAATTCAAGAGGTGCGTTTCCCACTGGCAGTGAAGGGGAGGGAGCAATCATGGATTTGCTGGTAGAATACAGGTGCACACAGCTGCAGCTGCTCTGGGCTATATCCAGTTTTGAGGCATTCACGCCTGAGGGGGTGCCTTTCTGAGAACACAAATCCTGTAGAAGAAATAATAGGAAATTAGTAGAAAAACGGCACACAATGCCAAGAGCTGCTTCAGGACATGTGCAGCACCACCCAGAACCCTAGAGGTGCAAAGACAGAAGACAGCATTCTGTCATTGTTTCCATCTTCTGACCACGCACAGTAAGATTACTAAGCTCCACCAAGCTCTCACTGCAGCCAGACACTCCAAAGCAGTCAGTACCTACTCCCATGGAGCCAGGTTAGAACTGTAAAGCTGTAAGCAAATGACCTCAGCACAGGAGAGCTGAATTTCTTCAGAAAACTCTGCAAGTCAGGCAGTCAAACACAAGGATCCATCACACACTGTAGTTGTGCAGCTGATACAAAAGCCTGTGTAGCCTCTGAATGTTCCACATTAGACTATAAACCATATGAGACAAATAGAGTATGTTACTTGTAAAACTGTAGGCAACACAATATGAAAAGTCATTCTCCTTAATAAATTATTTCTGTGCTTTTAAAGGTTTGGGTTCTCAATCAATATGCATTTTTGTTTGCTAATATGATATTAATCCCTCTTGGAGGAGAAAAATTGCGCTGCCTGGCCCTCCTCACAACTCTTAAGGCCAACACAGCATTAAATAAACTGAAACAATTTGAACTTTGTAGACTTTTTCTGCAGTGAAACAGCTATGGCATTTAAAAGCAAGTCTTTTTTTTGCCTTCCAGAATTTTGGAGTAGTCCTCCTTTTTCAGTTTCAAGATGACCAAATAGTTCCAGTAATTTCTGAACTCCCTGCCAGTTTATTATTAGTGCAACTGGCTACAAACCAGCTGACTGATGTCAGTCTTGTAATAAAGAATGACAAAGCTAGACAAGGGTCCCAGGAGAAACCGAAGAAGGAGGATCAAACACAATTGTAAATCTGTGCAAGAGACTACAAGGTCTCTGGCAAAAGTTTTACTGCTTTTTATAGCACTACTAATTCAATGAGTTTTCATTCTCTTCCTTTCCCAGGTGTGTGTCTGTTGCATTGTTCTCTAGTCGTCTGGATTTTTTTTTAATATGTCATGTAATGGAGTACGTGAATATTCTTACTTAATGTGAGTGTATAACGATTTATTTAATACAGCTCATGAATATATCCCACAAGGTAAAGCATCCCTAATTATTTGCTGTGTTGCCAACTGCAATCTTAGCTTTGCATCTTGCAGTCATACAAATGAATCGTAATTGTGAGGAAAAGCCATGTTTTCCAGGGCTGCAGCAGCAACTTTTCCAGCTATTGTGTCCACAGGAATGTGGCTGCACACACCCAGAGGTCTCCAAACATCAGTAAAGCTTAGGGATCCTGTCAGCTGCAAAACCAGGAACTAAGCATTAGTATAAAACCCACCTATGTCCCTCCCTCATCCGTCAGTAGCTCTGTTATTGAGTTGGCCTTGTCTGATTTTCCAACTGAATTTTTAAGAGTGGTGCTGTAGAAAGGTCATTGACAAAAACAAGTGCAAGAAGTCTATCTGGATTATTTGAGACAGGACTAAAACTGAGTATAGTCTGGTTCTCCTGGATTTCTTAGCACCAGGTTAAAAAAGACACCAGATGTAGGTTGCTGTTCATTACTGTGTGTAATTTTTACTGCCCTGCCATTCAGGGTAGGTTCTTGGAGGAAGAGCTACATCCCCAAGAGTAAGATCTGTGGAAACCATCATTGCTAAAAAGTGAACTGTGATCTAGCCAGCAAGATTTCTGTAGAGAAGGAAATGCTGCAGGAAATGCTACAGGGAGTAGTTCACCTCAGTTTGAGCTGCAGGGACATGGCATGTCACTCCTTATAGCTAAGAAAAGCTGTTATATTTTCCATGTTTAATCAAAAGTCCGTTCAGGGATCAACCTGTACTTATCTGAGCTGTCCCTGGGATCCAGAATAACATACTGTGCAAATCAGTACATCTCCATAAAAGATATCTGGATTTTGCCTGCAAAAAAAAGTGTTTTCCAGAAAATTTGAGTCTCAACAACTGTTTTCATCTCATTTTACATTGCCTGAACTGTATCTTTTCTGTCATCTGTGCTACTCTGCTGATGATAAAATGTTTCCAACCTTCAGGCAATATGAATATGCAAAGCATTCCAGCAGATTCAAATACCATCCTGCCTCAGTGCAATCTACAAAGGTGGTTTTCCAGCACGCATTAGGAAACACCTAACCTTTGAAAATCATCGCTCTATTTCAGCACACAAGTAATGTGCTCTGGGAAAAACTCAAACTTGACTCCTTCAAGCCAGACTATCAATTCAATTCAATTGCCTTTGGGATATAGTTTCTTATTTCCAGATTTCCACATGGTGTGAAACATTCACATTTATAGAGGGCAAGGCACATAGAGCCTCGTGATGTCTGTTGTTCAAGGAAACCACCAGTACACCAAGAAGGGAGAAAAAAGAAAAAGAGGCTTTTGCTATTTTTTCTGCATACTTGTGATGGCCTCCAATGATCAGAGAAAGCCCCAAATTTTTATTGCAGTCTGTAGTCTTACTTTTTGCAGCTTCAACAGATTTAGATGTGATCATATCAGTCCAAGCTCAATGCTGCTACGTTAATGATGAATGTCTACATAGGCAGGTCAGGATTTCCCAAAGGCTAAAATGCTTCTCTTTTAGCAGTAACACCCAGGGTAGCAAAAAGAGGGGAAGTGAGGGAAATCCCTATGGAGGATTACTCCAGGGCTTGTGGAGTAAGCAAGTTGTCTTGCTCTCTGGCATTGGTGAATCCCTTCATATCTGTACAGGTAAGGCCAGCACATGTCATTCTATTCTCCTTACCTTCCTCTTCACCTCTCCCCATGCTTTCCTGTGCCTCTGACAGCTTGTCAAACGCAGGGTGCAAGGAGAATCAACAGGAAGGTTTAAGGAGCATTAAGACATAGTATTAGGTCTGAAGGAGCATTAGGTCCGAAAGAAAGAGAAAACATGTATATAGTAATGCTTTCTTCCAGCTTCCTGTTCTGTTTCCTTAACCTTCTCCCCAGTACTAAATGTTAATCCAACTGAAGGGATTTTGTGACTGAAAGGGCACATAAATGTAGAAGGTAAGTGCACATCTTTAAACATAGCCATGAGATCAGAGATGAATTAGACTGCCATCTCTATAAGAATACTGATGACTACGAGGAATTGGGACATTTCTTTTTCTTCTGTTTGTAATGACAGGAGCTCTAGCAACACAGTGGTTGCCTAACTCTGAATCGGAGCAATGGCTGTATAGTGACTCAGAGGTGAATGTGCCAGCAGCACCAGCACCACTGAATATGCATTACATATAATACAGCAGGAAATTTGGACAGCAACTTGTTATAAGACTGTTTTGGAAATGCATGAGTCACTGTATTTCTGGAATCATTCTCAGAATGTTTTTGTGCTAGATAACCATGTCATGTCATTTGAAACAGCCTGAAGGATGATGCTGAGTTAATTTATTCAGGATCTTCGTATTGGAATACTTTAATACATCCGTCATCTTTCTTCCTGGTTCCAAAAAACCCAGAATGGAATCCCGTATTTTCTTCTATTGTGAAATATTACTTAAAACACTTTTGTAATTGACACTAATCTCCTTTGTTAGAGCAACTCACTAAGCCTTTCACCTCAGCTGCTGCAAGCTCTGATTTCTCTGGTACTTTCAGGTGAGGCTCCGCCACTTCTTACTCCTTCACACCTGCACTGTTCTATTTCAAAATGTTTCTTGCAAGACTAACACTAACAACACTGATAAAATCACATATGCTCTCTGCCGTGACTAAATATGCCAGGGGACGCCTCTGCATTTCATTTGCTTCCTTTCTCCTCTGTCTCCTGAACTGCACTTCTGTCTCAGCAAGCTTAGTATCCAGGTACTGCTCTGAACTGCACTGATGGCAGAAGGTCCTTTCTCTAACAAATATTATTTGTCTACAACACCTTGGCTTTTTCCTACTTCTTAAACTAAAACCTAGCACTGAACTGAGTGATAGTTTTATTAAATCTGGTAAATACAGGTATGCAGACACACACACTTTATTATGAAACATTTAAGTACAGGTATATTCCAAATTATCAAAGTGCAAGGAAAATCAATAGCATGGTCATGCTAGAGCAGGCTGCAAAGGAAAGGGAAGCTTCCCATCTTGCAAACAATTACATGTGTTGGATTGAGCATTTGAGCAAACGAGCCTCAGCAAAGATTAGTAAGACTAAAGAAATGCAGTTAGGAAAGGTTAGGTCTGAAGACTGGCAGCTCTGTGATGGTGTCCATCCTGAGTCTGATTCACAAAGTGTTGGATGCCTAACGGCCCTTTTAGATACTGGCACTTAGTCGTATTCACTAAGCCTGCAGGCATCTTCAGTCACCCCTGGAGTCACACGAGTGCTCAGAGTCTACCTCACAGGTAGAGCAAGAGATACAAAAACCGGAGTTCTCCAACCTCTGTTACCTGCTAATCCTCGTCGAGCAGGAATGGCCAGAGCACTCCTAACTGCCCCTTGAGATGCAACCAGGAAGCAAACTGGTTATGTCCTGCCCATATCCAGCAGTAAAAGCACTCAGCTGGGTGATGGGAGTTTTGAGAAGCTGAGTTCCCCCTTCTTTTCCACAACACATGTGGAGCAGACTTACAGCAAAAAATAGAATCAATTGAAGATCTTCCCAATCACCAGCCTTACAGAACCATTTCTCTCAGTTGTCTTTAAATGTCAGAAAGTCAAGTGGGTTTTTTAGCATATAGTGCTGATGTCTTGATTCTTAAACAGGTCTGGTTTGGGTTTGTGGGATGTTTGGTTGGGTTTTTGTTTCATTTTACAAAACTAGTTAATAGTACAAATGACTGGTAGAAAACAAACCATACCATTGGTGTACTTAACAGATGTAATATTAAAATTGCATTGCATCACACACATGCCACTTTTTAACAGGGCCTAATATGTTTTTTAGACCAGCTTTTATCTGCCTCTACTATGTTCTCTCCCACTTCTGCTTATAGCTTTCCTCTTAGCTTTTATTCCAGAAGTAGGGAAACACAGTAGTGAAACGCCACCCAGAATTTATGTCACCTATCTTGAGTCATGGTTACAAAACTTTGTTAAGACTGCATGTAACCGGGCAATAAAAACCATGTTCAGTCCTGGGAGACTCTGCCAACCTGCCGTGGCTGCTCCAATATGAGTTAATCTATTGCATGCTTCATGAACTCCTAAGCAAAACAAAGATCAGGTCCATGATAAATGACTGCAGCATGTACCCTCTGCCGACTGCTGAGCCAGGGACAGGATACTTCCCATTTGTCTACCTTAAGCAACTACATGGCCTTCTTCCCTTGTATGCCTTTTAATTGCTTTAGTCATACAAAGTATGTACACAGAGAGCAGATTTCGCCCTATTGATTTGCGCAAGGATTCTGTGATGAGGCTGCTCTACTTTTGTACCAGTACTGCACAGTATGTCTCCCACACTAGCTTTTTATGTTTTCATGGACCTGCAACATTTGTGTGTGTTCTGTAAGACACTGTTTATAGGAGGAACCATCCCAGCTATTTATTGCTGATGCTGCAGCACTGGTACCTTAATGGATCTTACCTGAAATAATTTGGGTTTGCATCTGAAAGCTAGCAGCTGTGCTCAGTCAAAATATGGTTGAACAAAAAGTCCTATCTAAGCCTGATAACAGATTAATTCTTAATAATAATAATGACAACAGCAATAATTATAATCATAATAATAGCACCATTAGAGAAAGGAACAAACTAAATTTGTGCTCTGAATCTATACTCATGACAGTAGTATCTGAGTTCCTTGTAATTTCTGTGATATTTATCTTCACAGTGTCTACCTGCAGTACAGCAACACTATCTTCCCACCTGGCAGAAGAGAGCAGGGTGCATGTTAGCTGTTAGCTCATGGCTTGCATTCCCATTCAAGCTCAAGCTCCTTAAAAGCCCACACTACCTGTTTGTTGACTCACACTCTGACACAAGCCTGTGTTTGCACCAGGAAGAGAAACTCACCAACACCACAATGCCTTTTGTGCCTGAACACAAACCCCTCCTTCCCAGACACCACCACTTAACGCTATGGCACTGCTCATTCAAGTCCTCACTCCTTTAACAGGGCAAAAGGAATAGCGACCTACCTGGGGGTACATAAGCAATTTCCCTGGAAATCTGGGGAAGTGCTTATTCCTTAGCAGCTTCACTCTTCTTCTTCACTTCTGGCTAACACAAAGCACAGCAAAGACTGGCACTGTGTTATCCGCTAGTCTTGCATTGGGATGGTGATAATTTGGGGCATCACCCCAAGTTCTCTCTTTTTTGTTTTCACAACATTCGTAAGTATTGTAATGAATTTCTTCAGTATGTATGTGCTTCCTTCTGAATGCTTTCAAAGGCTGAAAAGTTAAAATAACACAGAGTGGTTTGAGTGCAGTGCACCACACATTGTTTCTATCATGTGAGACTTGCTTAACTGCGGTATGCTTCAGCAGTACAATTTATTACAAACCTTGGAAGTCATTTCAGGAGCCCAAGGACCTCATGGACCTTGGACCAAGTTTTAGCAAACTGCTCAGATGTGCAGTCACTAGGCAGATGTCTGGAAACGTGTTCTTGCACATTTATCTGCTAATGCAAACGTCCCAATGTAAGCATTAACACTCAGAGGCATTATGTGGATTTTAAACAATCCCTGGAAGAGTTGGGTCCCATAAAAGTTATTCTGACAGATTTAATCCTTCTCCTCTCCCCTGCCAAGTGCTTGCTCTGACTACAGGAGCCAGAGCACATCAAGCAAGACTCCTCACAGCTTCCACTGCTTCTGGTGCTCTAGACACGACAGCATCCCTGCCCAGTGCTGACTTCACTTATTTTTATTGTTATTCTAGTTGGGAAAGAAGCAGCAATGTGGAAAGGAAAGATAAAACAGGAGATAACAGGGTATTTTTATGACTTCATCTGCATAGATGACTCATGTGGGACAGGTTAATTCCTTGTCTCCCTCGGTATTAATGCATCAAGGAGAACAGCAGCAACATTAGGGCTCTTTGCCGCTTTGGAAAATACTACTTTGTTTCACCCTTCTCTGTGAGGGCTTTGAAGCAATGACTGTTGTGTACAGCACACGATTGGTTCCAATCTTACTAAGGCCTTTCTGTGTTAGAGTAATAAAAGTCAGTACCAAGTGGTCAGGGCTTAATTATAATCTGGACATTCTGTGCTCTGGCAGTAGTTTATATGAACCATTGATTTGTACCTTAAGGCGCTGAATCTACTGTTGACATGAGGGTGAATGCATGTAAAGGGACAAGACACCAAAGTAAAATCCCATGTTTGCTGCTCAGCATGTAGAATACGAACTGTGATTTCAATAACTGGACACTCTGCATGTGGAAGCAGCTCCAGCTGTGGCTTTTTCTATTCTCAGATGACTACTTCAAGGAGTCAAACACCGCTTTATATGAGATGGAGAGGCAAAAGCTTTCATTAGATTATGATTGTATTAAGATCCAGATCCTCACATTGTTCTTTGGAGAGGAATTCTGAATAATTAACGTTGCAATTATTTGTTGATTTATTCTCTTCCACCTTTCATTTTGTTTTGTGTGGTAACTGACCCTGATAATGCTCTGTGAAGAGCAATTCAGAGATGGAAGAAATAAACGTGCTTCACCACCAATGCTGAAGCGGACTTCTGTTTTCTTACTTGATTCTGCCAGCTTGAGGGTTTTGGTGACATTTTGCCTATTGTTATTTCACTTTCAAAGCCCCCTCATAATTTACTTTTTTAGTTACAATTATTTATGTGCTAGGTTATTGTAACTGCATTGTAACAGTGCAGGGAGATGCGTCCAAGGTTCGATTTCACTCAATGCATTTACAAAGTCTTCAGAAAATGACAACAACAAAGCACTACGAACTTGTGAATAAATTCCTTTGGATCTATGGCAGTGGAAAAAAAAATAAAAATCTCAGATTTATGGAGCTCAAACAAAAGCAACATTGAGAGCTGTAACAGCATAATTCTGTTACTAAAAATGCTGCAAAAGGCTTCCTACGGACACATTTCTGTAGCCACTCTCTGGGTATATCTGGTTATATTAACCCTGGTTACATCAGGCTGGCCACAGCTTCAGAGTGTAGCTTATGACTATTACAGCAACATCTGAGGCTCAACTCACTGTGTTAGGAAATGTACATGGTAAGGGACTGTTGCTGCTTTGAAGCCTTTTCAAAATAAATGAGCAGGAGCTGTGGGACTGACGTGGCAGCAGTCAGGTGGTTCATCTCCCTGGCAGGGGCAGGAAAAAACCTTGGATCCACTTCTCACTGCTCTCATGCTGTACTTCTAGCAGTACTTGTATTGGCACCCAAGCCACCCTGAAGTGGTACAGGACTAGCAGCTGCATCCTTGCAACAGTTCCACTGTAGACTGCTGCCTGTTTCAACAGAGGGAGTCAGGGTGGTGGGGCTGTTGCTGCCAAGGAGGGTCAAGCAGCAGGAGTAGACACCTTAGCTGCTGTACTGTGGATGCACAGCTGTCATCAGCCAGTGAAGTACATGGTGCCATGACACATCTTCCCTGAAGCTTCTCTTCTATCTGTTGAAGTGGAGATGGAGATATCCAAACTGCATTCTCAGGGGGCTGAGTTACTGGTTTAGGTGTGTGATGAGTCAAAACTGAGTACCTTTGATACATCACTGGTAGACTCTTCACTGTGCAACTGATTTACCCTGTTGAAGTTCATCTCTTGAGATTCCTAATGTTGCCAGACTTCCCTGTGGTTTGCTAGCTGGTTTGACTGAAAAGTAGGACCAAGAAGGAACAAAGAGAGGGGGGAACTTGGGAGCCAGAGAACACAAATCCTGCAGCCCCTAAATCACTCCAACTTGCAATAATCACAAGACTTTTCCAAGAAAAGTTTCACTCAGCTATGAATATTTTGTAAGAGCCCTTGAGACATTCTTTCTTTCAGAATCTATTATTGCTTCAGAGCAGTATCTGTAATTGAAACAAATAATAAAATCCAATAAAGAGCAAACAGGGACAATTTTTTAGCCTTAAGACCAACTGGTAGAGCATAGCTGGTGGCCACACAGCTGTGTTTTCTTCCTGTCAAAATAGCATGGCTGCATACAAAACTGCTATGGGGAATGCGCCATGGCCTGTGCTAGTCAGCTCTGAACAACACCATTTGTGAGCTAACACAGAAATTGGATGGACAATCATGTGCCAGTGCCTGCTCTGTGTGTTCTGACCCCACTTAATTAACTTGTGTAGATGTAGCCTGAAGTGGTTTCTCTAGAATATACGGTATGATCTTATGCTATTAAATAAATATAAACAAAGCTATATACTTACATTCAGTTTTAATGCATCTTCAGTCATTACATGAACATGAGAATTACGTTTATGTTATTATGCTGACTGGTGATGTCTGCTTGATACCTTATAGCTGTGGATAATCTTTGGAAATAACCTGTCATTTCTACTAGAGCAGGTCTCATCATTCTTGCAGAAATGGTCTTGTAACTTTAAACTAAAACAGGACGGGGGGACAGAGCCCTTCATGAATATGAACTCTCCCAGGAGTGAAGGAGCAGAGCATCACAAGTGACAGTAGGAGCTTTCAGGTGACTAGACAACAGGTGTGGGGATGAAGTACCCAAACAAGTATCAACTGCATTTAAAAGGAAAAAAAAAAAAAAAAAAAAAAAAAAAAAAAAAAAAAAAAAAAAAAAAAAAAAATACAATAAAAAAAAAAAAAAAAAAATACAATAAAAAAAAAAAAAAAAAAATACAATAAAAAAAAAAAAAAAAAAATACAATAAAAAAAAAAAAAAAAAAATACAATAAAAAAAAAAAAAAAAAAAAAAGCAGAGAAGACAGGAAACTCCTCATGCTTTGTTCATAAGAACAAACATGAGGCACAAGAACAAAAGAAAGAAAACAACTATACGGCCACACCAAACAAAAGAAAAGATGCAAGTCCAAGATATTTTGGTGGAATCTAAATCCTGCTTCCTGAAACTTGCTGTGCAACAGGTATCAACTGATTTCAGAGATCCAGGCCTCAACACGATCTATAGGAGTGCATGTCATTTTGTAAGAGGCAAATCCTATGCCCTAGACAGATGATGTAAGAGAAACTCAGGAGGGCCATCTTGGCAGACTTCCCTCCTTGGTCCTCTTCTGTAGGTCTTACTGCATGAGTGGAGTTTTGGCAGATAAATTCTAAGTAACCACACAAAAGTATTGCAGTGTCTGACTCTGACAGAGCATTACAAACAAGTCCAAACTATTTCACTTTGGCTAACTATTACTAATGTATTTTCAGTGTTACGCTATGGTCTCTGGCTGGCTTTGAACATAGGAAGACTTGATTCAGATCAAGTTCATGCAGCCCAATACTGTGCAACCATGGCCAGCAGCAGATGTTTAGGGGAGTTGGAGAAACAGGACCTGCAGAATGACTTCCTCAGCAGACCCTTCTAAATGTGGGAAATCAGCAGTTGTGGTACTCTTGAGGTACCAGAATCCTCCACCCCCTATGAATTTACTTAGTGCCTTTTGGCTCCTTTGTAATTTTGAGCCCCACAGCACCCAGAGGCAGTAAATTCCACATATTGTCATGTAAAGGAGTCCTGTTGTCTGACACCTTATATAGGTTCTCCATAGTTCTTACCTGATGCAAAGCAATGAATGCTTGCTATATATTTAACCTTCTTTACACATTTCATGATTTTCTGTACTTTGTAAAGCTTTTTCCTTTTCCATCACTTTCTTTCCAAGTTGAAAAACCCTACTGTACTTCTGTTTCTCTTGCATTGTAGCTGTTGATGTGAGATTGCTGGCACTCAAGAATGTGTCATAGTAACACTTGATGGATTTCTCTTGATGTCTTTCCTAACAGCATTCCCAGCGCCCTGGTAGGGTTGGTGATCTGTCCCCTGAGCACTCAAACGATGGCTTCCCAGAACTGTCCACCCTGACCCTCTTATCCCTTTCCTGAGTGGTAACAGCTCATTCAGGGCTATTGACTCCTACCCCAGATCAAGCTACAGGGAAACAAGCCTGGGAAAGTCCCATCACTTACTAGAATTGCTGATCCATATGAATGTTAATTGTAGTTAAGAGTCCTGTTGGGTCAGTACTAATTAATTATCATACAAGTACCACTACAGACTGATCATAGACTTCCTGAGAGTTTAATCCTAGCACACACAATATGCTTAAGGAGCCTGTTCAAAACACTGAAGGTCACTATTTGTAGAAGAACCAAAAGAAAACAAAGACATGAACCAGGATTTAACTTGGTCTTGATGGTCACTGCTCTTAGTTAAACAAAAGATACAATTTAAAAGAAAAAAAAGAAAACAGAACAAACCCAAACTCACTCCTTTCAATTAAACAAACAAAAAGATATAATAAAAAAAAACCAACACCAACCCCCCTAATAATAAATAACCAAACAGGAGAATTTATGAGAGGGTAAGATATTTAGGAGAATCTAAATTCTACAGAGTAATATCAGACCATTTAAAACTAGTAGATTTAATGAAGGGATAAAATGTAATTTATTGTTATAGTCTGCTGCCTTAATTTTATTCAGCTTCCACTTCAAAAATGTTCTTTAGCATAGACCCTGCTAAGCAAATGAATGAATCTGACTTGACATCACCAGGTCAGCATAGTGTTAAGAATGGTGTGTACCTAAGTGCCTTGCAGCAAAGGCCAGGTATGAAGCAAAGCCTAAACAGGAAAAATGCCACAGACTCAGAAGGCAACACAAAACTCTCAGTACCAGGAAAAACACTTATCTAGAGTCTCTGATATTTGTATTGTATATTTAAAACACCCCAACCTCTAATGGGTGCTGAATGTAACTTCTATTTGTGTTTATAATCAAACATCCTTCACACCTTCAGGAATGCACTGCTCCAGGTGACCCCTGATCAAGCATCACCAGTTTTCCATTTCTGCTATCCTGAGCATTGCTGCTGCCACAGATACTCTGTGAAAAGGTGCTCAAGCATGCAGGTTTGGTCAGTCCTGGGCCCCCTTCACTTTTACACCAAAACATCCTTTTCTGTGAAATTAACATATCTGAATATGCAGTACTCATACTAACACAACCCTCGAGTAACTTAGAGGTTAGCTAATCTGAGCAGCAATTCAGGCTGAAAGTGCTTGGATTGGTGTGCTTTCGTGGTTAATACTTGTCCACATGTGAAGGCCCAGCAAAACCTCCTGAGAGTCCAGGAGAGTTCAGCGCTAGCTCCATCCCTCAATCTGTGCTCAGCTGGGGGTTTCCAAAACATAGCAAGCCTGGTGGTGGGAACTGGGTTGCAACAGAGAGGCTTGTATCACTTGTGCAATGGAAAGTTTGGAGATGAACCCAGTGACTGCTTTTTTTCCTGAATTCTGGCAGAAGATCCAGCAATGCCCCTTCCCTCAGGCAAGCCATGTCTCAAGGGTGAAACAGAGATGTAGAAACTGCAAAACTATAAAGCATGATTAATTTCTCTGTTTGGTGAATGCTGAGCTGCTGCATCCCAATTTCCAGGTGGTTTTAAGAGTAATCACTATCTTGCCTACATTTTTCTGGGAAGAGATCCATTTGAATTAGTGTAATCTCTTCAGTCTCTAATTTATCGCATAGAGGTGTGGATCAGGAGAGCTGTTGAGCTGTTTGCTGCTTAGCCCCAACAAGATTAACATGATGCTTTGGGGTTGAAGAAAGCAATTAAGACAATTGCCCATGGAATGTTTGCATTGCTCTTCTCCTGTCTCCTGTTTTCTCTAACCACCTTGTAATTTGGGGGATGTTATCTACTCTTGACTTAAGGCCTTGTGAACAATCCCAGGCTTTGTGAGGAGCAGAGCAGATTGCACACTTGTCTTTCAGCAGCAGCTCTCACAAAGATAAGCAGTTTTCATCGTTGCTAGGTTGTGTTTCATTTTGTTCCATTACTATGCTTTAGGACAACACTGGAGTTTTGATCTCCTCAAGACCATCCCAGAACACCTCCAAAGGAAAATGTGCTCTATAAATTACACACTTATGAAAATAAAGAGTTTTAATTGCTAAAACTGGTCATTTTGATTTGTAGTTGGGATGCTTCTTGGGTAATCAGATGAAATTGGGAAATCCCGTACAGGCTGCCATGTGGGGCTCCTTTATGTGCTCTAAATGGAATTGATTTATAGAATCATAGAATCAACTAGGTTGGAAAAGACCTTCATGATCACCAAGTCCAACCTTTACCCCAGGATTTTCCAGTCAACCACTAAACCATGTCACTGAGAGCCTCATCTACACAGTTTTTGAACACTTCCAGGGACAGTGATTCCACCACTGCCCAAGGCAGCCTATTCCAATGCCTGAGCACCGTCTCTGTGAAGAAATTTTTCCTAATATCCAGTCTAAACCTCATCTGGGAAAACCACAGGCTGTTTCCTCTTGTCCTGTCACTTGTTATTTGGGAGAAGACACCAACCCCACCTCACTACAACCTCCTTGCTGCAGTTGTAGGGAGCTATAAAGTCCCCCCTGAGCCTTCTCTTCTCCAGACTAACCCCCCCCCAGGTCCCTCAGCCATTCCCTATCACACTTGTGCTCCAGACCCTTCACCAGCTCCATTGTCCTTCTCTGGACCCGCTCCAGCACCTCAGTGTCTCTCTTGTAGTGAGGGGCCCAGAACTGAACACAGGATTCGAGGTGTAGCCTCACCAGTGCCCAGTGCAGGGGGATGATCACTGCCCTGGCCCTGCTGGCCGCACTATTGCTGATACAGGCCAGGATGCTGTTGGCCTCTTGTCTGCCTGGGCACAAGGTGGACCACGTTCGCTGGTTGCCTTTCTGGGCAGCATGGCCACATTGAAGATACAGCGTATTTAGTGAGGAACCTCCACCGCTAAGACTTGTTTCCCTTGTTGATCTGCCAAACCTGTTATTCAGCCTTGAGGATATGATACAAAGTGTTTACAGAACTGGAAGGTGGAATACATGAGAAATTGCAGGAAAGCTTATGCCTGATGCCTGAAAGCTGGAAGCTCACTCCACCTGCAGTGGCAGCGGGTCCCCAGCAGCCCGAGTGACAGGTTTGTGCCTGACAACACTGGAGGGCAAATCTGTCCGTTCTGTGGTAAAATAAAAACGCAGTTATGCAGAACACATTTTCTCCGTGTTGGTCACTGTTTTCCTTCCCAAATAAAACCTTTTAAAATGGAAAAAGATTGTTTTGGGTTGGGCTGAAACTCAACTTTTCAGCTGTTTAGCAATTTTCCAGTGCTCTTCCAGAAAACAGCTTTTTCCTTGTTAAAAAAATATTGACAAATCTCAGAAAAGCACAGCAGCAGCCGCGTTTGCAGGGCAGGACCCACTGCAGCCCTCCTCAGCCCTGTGGCGGCTGAGCACCCGCGTCCGCCGCCCGCCCGGTGACGGTCACCCCGGCGGTCAGCCCCTCAGGAGACGGGGGCGGGCGGGCCACGCTCCTGGGCCGCGGCCTGGCCGGCCGGCGGACAACATCGTGCAGGCAGGTGGAGGCAGGGCGCAGGGACCGCCCCGGCTCTGCCCAGGGCGGCACCGGGCCCGACACCGGGCCGTGCCCAGCGGCGAGCGGCGACCGACGGACCGCCACAGCCCCACCGCGCAGAGGGGCGGCGCGGGGTGGGGCGAGGCATGAGGCCGGCCCCACCGCGATTGGTCGGGCCCTCCCGGACCTTGGAACGCGGCCGGTAGAGGGGCGTCACAGTGGCGGGCAGGGAGGGGCGGGATGAGGCACCGCCGCCCCGCCCTTCGGACCCCCCGCGCCTGCCCGCTCTCCTTAAAGTCCCTGTGGGCGACGCGGCGGCCGCAGTAGCGCACTGCGGTGCTGAGATCGCGGGGCGCGGGAGCCTCCGGCTCGGAGCTTAGCGCCTCGCCTGGCCGTGGCTGGGCCTCAGCCACTCCCTCCGTCCCGGCTGCGCGCCCGCCCCTGCGGCCGAGGCTGTCAGCTCGCCGCGCGAGGAGGCGCCGCCGCCGCGCCGGGCGCCCGGCGCTGCCAGCATGTTTGACAGGACGCGGCTGCCCTTCGTTGCGCTGGACGTGATCTGCGTGGTGCTGGGTAGGTCGGCGGGACGCGGAGGGGCGAGGAGGGCAGGCCTGGGCGTGGCGCTGCTCTCCCTCCCCGCACGGCACCGGGCTAATCGCATGCTACCCCCCTCCCACTCTCTTCCCCGGCGGCGCCAGGCACCGTGCCCTTCTCTGTGCCTGCCTGCCTCTTCACCACTGCCTGCCGCCCCTCTGTACCCCGCACCTCCCTCCTTCCTCTTGCTGCCCCGGGGGCAGCAGCGCTGTCGCCCCTCTTTCGGAGGAATCTGGTCACTGCCACCTCCTCGGGAAGTTGCAGAGGGCAGGCAGCTGCTGCCGCTTACCCAGTGATACCTGGAGCTCCCTCTGATCTCTGTTGTCCTTACTGTGTCTTCCCTGACCCCTTCCGTAGGCTGTAAACCGGTGGTAGCAAATCCTGGGCTGTGAAGGAAAGGCGTCCGCAGGGTGTGTGTGCCAGCCCGGTGGTCGAGGGCTGCCCTGCAGCGTCCAGCATCACGGGAAGCGCGCTTCCCCCAGTGCCCCGCAGCGGCAGCGAGCTGCGGAAGAGAGGAGGAGGTGGTTCCCTTTGAGGCCTTAGTTGCCTGCGGTCCCGGTGATGCTCTAGGTTGAGGCTGAGAGTGAAGCGGGGGTGTGCGGCGGGACGTGATGTTTGTCTGTGTGCAGCTGTGAGAAGCACGAGGAGGGGCAGGAGAGACGCCATGGTGATGGCCTTGTGCTGAGCACACCGCCGCAGAACGGCAGCGGCTTAATCTTGGCTGCCTCAAGTAATGCATCGTGGTCTATAGGTCTGTCAGTTTGCATTAGCTCTCTCCTTTTAGGTAATGACGCGGTGTAACGAGTAGTTATGTTTATTGTCCATCAGTGGCGAGAAAGTTTTATTCTCTAACAGTTGTGACTCCTCTGGACCTCTGGCTATTGAGAGCCTGGAAAGTGTCTTAAGTATTTGTAGATGTACTTACTTCTTGGTTAAGCTTAGGAAGTGTTAGCTTTGGATGTTTACTTCCTAATCGAATGAGAATAGTACTTCAGTCATACAGCTAAGCACTTTCTTGTCATTCACACTGAGTCTTGTTCAGTCAGACAGATGTCTCTAGCATCAGTAGGAGCACAGTGAGCAGCATTTCATCTTGATAAGTGCTTCAAAAAGCAATAGTACTTGTAGCTAAACGGCTTGAAAGAACAAAATTACAGTGAATGATGCATTGCTCTGAAAAAATCTTACATAAAAGAGAGCTTCTGGGGAATCATGGTGAATCTGCCTAGACCAGTAGGAGCAATCTTTGTTCAGATCAGAAGTTTTACGAAGCTGTGCTATAGCAAGGCTTAAACTTCCACAGTCTTTATGTGCAGTAAAGCAGTTTTGTCTGTACTGATAATTGTCATTACCAAATCTTTAAGCAAAAGTTTTGCACTGTGCATATACTTCATATACTACTGTTTGAAGTGTACGGGCATATCCTGACTAATCTTGAGTAATCAAGGAAAACAAAATATATTAAGTCTGTAGGATGCATAGGACAATAGGATTATTTAGCCAGAAGAATGAGAGTTTCCTCCTGCCCCAAGTTACCACCGGGGGGTGTATTCTTTACCTTGCCCTGCAATGTAATATCACTGTACACACCTTCCCCTGCCTCCATGTAGCACTTGGATCACAGATGCCCTGATGCCTCAGTGTGCTGGAGCCTTGACAGACTTTTTATTTTCCCTCGGGCCTGTTTACTTCCTCCTAGTAGGGAAAAAACAATACAGACAGTGCAAAACACTGAAGTCTCTTGGCATCTGGAACTTTTAAACTCATTGAGTTACAGGTTTCAGTGAAACTTTAGCTGTGACAAAAGTATGCTAAATGTAGGAATGGCAAACATAATGCCTAGAGCATTACATTCCCTTCCCCTTCTCCCTGGCTCTCATGTGATTGAGGCAGGCCCATAGAAGAACATAGTTCTTAAGCCTGTGGGTCTAAAGCAGGAATCTGTTGTAATTTTTTTACTGTAAGAAGAATGGCTCCTGTCGATTGTGTGCTTCTGTTCTAATTCTCACTTTCTCCTTGCCCTTCCTCCACCCTGGGCACTTTGGTGTCTGCTCAAGTGACCAAGGCAACTGCCCAGATAAAGTGACTTGCAGGTATTAATAACCTGATACCTGGTATCTTCACTAAAGAGACATGGAAGCTCCAAGGAAAAACTTGTGTAACTGTGTCATACTGAAAGTTTAAAATTGTGAAGGCCAGCTTTGGTTGAGGTCTGAACTCTCAGTGTTGGTGTTTTAGCCTGTTCTAACACAAAAAGTGCTACCAGTCATGTAATCATGATCCTCAGGGTAACTCTTATTGTCACTTGATACAGAGCTTGTGCTTTTTCTCCTGTTATCTCTTCCCCATAGTAAGTGAAGATGGGGAAGAAAAATTATTTTAATTGCCTTAGCAGTGTTGGCCAGGAAAAACCCTAAGGTTAGCACATCAAGTTACAGTGACCTGGCTTCACCACAGTGGAAGTAGATGACTCTGTATGTCTGTGACTTACTCACTCCTGTTTAAGTCAAACCATTCTTTATGAAGATTCAACTTTTCCAACACAGGTTTTCCAAAGGAAAGGAAAGGAGAAAGAGCTTTACTGTGATTATTTTTTTTCCTTCTTGTCAGACCTTTCATTAAACCCATTTAATTTACAAGTGCCCAAGTTGGAGCAGAAGTAACAGACCAAGAAAGAGCAGGCAGCACAGGAGGTAGCAACATCTCCCCTGTAAGCTGAAACTGAAATCTAAGGTTGCTCTTAACTGGCTTTAAGGACCCCTCATCCACCTTTCTACCCTGTAAGAGAGAGATAGGATTTAGGGAAAGCAGTCTTTGGTGACCTGAAAGTAAATAAAAACTGTCTTACTAGGATGAGAATTCCATCTTTCTAAATGATACTAGTGTTTCAGCATTAAACTAGTTTCATATTCTGTAAAATGTAAGAAAAGCTGCAGATTTCTGCAGTGGCTGTCCTAAAATAGTGCAATGAGGCTGTATCTGCATTCTGTAAGTGCTGATCTGCAATGCTGAGGGTGTGTGTGCTGCATGTCTGTATGCAGCTCTGCAGTGCAGGCAACAGCTCCCTTTCTCTCTGTGGGCTGGTAGACAGTGGTTGATTTCTTCCATTGCTGGAAAGCATGACTGTCCTGCACTGCAGAGTTTCCTTCTCCTGCATATTTTTGTTACTTGCCTCTCTTCGGTTTTCTGATAGAGAGACATTTTGTATAGATGGAATGGTATTTCTAGGCAACAATAGAACCATTTCTTCTCTGACACTAAGACTTGTTTCTTATGGTTTATTATAGTTTTGATTTGTCATGCAAAAAATAACAGCTTATTCTAATAACTTAATTAGTTAGCTTGTGAATGATGTCTTCATTAAGCTTTATATATATTCTCTGCCACTCTTAACATGTCTATTGTTTGACTGCAAATCAGTCACCTTCTTTATTAAGGCAGGTAAACAACACTTAAGAAGTGGAAGAACTACTAAACACATTTACTTTTAGACCACACTCAAAGACCAAGTCAGATTAAAGTAGATCTATAGAGGTAACTGCAGCAATAAGGAAAACATTCTCTGTGACATTAGAGTCTAGGGGAACTCACATCTAGTCTGTGCTTGTTACAGTTCATGTCTTAACTTTAGTGCAGAGATGCAGTACAACAGAAATGGTTTCTTTAGTCTCGTGTGTAACTATACAGCCACTGACAAGCTGTTTTAAGTAATTAGGGACTGTACTTGTCAATGTGTGATTGCTGGTGTAATGTAAGAATACGTACAACCAAAGACTAGAAAAACTGATGTCTTCTAAAGAATTTAGCTCTTCACTCTTTTGATCCACACTTCTGCAATATGTTGGAAACAGTAAAGAGCTGCTTAACTAGATTTACATCCATTTTATATCTGGTTATTTTTGGTGAGTAGATGTGTGGGGATTTTTTTTTCCCTTCTCCTCTCCATGTTCCACCCTGTGCTGGCTCAAGAAGCCAATTGAAAACTTCCCTACTGCCCAGCTGTTCTTTAGCAGTGGGACTATCTGCTCCTTGGGTGTTTAAGCACCTTGAGCTGCAAGCAGTAGCTGTGCAAAAAAGGAGGATATTGGTAGGTGGCTGGTGGTATGGAAAGTGAGACTGTCAGTCTTATCTTTTTCATCATGAAACTGCTTCTAAGTAAGGGAAGGAGAAATTCTAGTCCTCCAAACAGGAGGAATACATGAACTAACCCCAGAAGTACTAAATGCTTGTTACTTTTTTTATGCTTAGTATTTAAAGTATACTGCATAGAATGTCGTGTTGTATACAAATGCTAAACAGCAGATTCCTGTGTATAGGACAGGTGAGTTTGCTTTTGCAGTATGTGGTGTGGGAAGCTGAGGTGGCTGAACCACTGGACATGCTGTACAATGTCTGCTGTGGGTGCCATTCTTCCCTTCTGGCAGTGTATACTCACTGAAGACACCTGTCTCTGTGACAATTAAGGTGTTGCTGTTAGGCAGGGAAGGCCTCCTTGTATGTGGGTTAGTGCTTCCTGACTGTCCTAGTTCAAATAAAACCTCCTTCCCGACTGCTTGTGACTCACTGACATGTGTCACCATCCTTATTTTCCATGTCATGTGGATGCTGAATCTTTTTTCTAGTGCTTAAATGCATTGTTAAGCTGTAACAGGTTCATATGAAAGAGCAGCTTGTTTTCAAATGACACTGTCCAGCAAATACCATGAGGTGATACTTATGAAGTTGACTCTCAGTTCATTGGAAACATGATTGTCATCTAAACCAGGGAAAGTCTTCCCTTTCATGTTGTGGTTTCTTAAAATGTATGAGACTGAGTACTGTCGTTGTGGTGCTGTCCCTTGTTACTGTTCTGGCAACAGCCAGTTCTTATTTGCCCCCACATAAAGAAAAATGCTCTATCCAGAGACTTTCTCCATCTTGCTAGAAATCCTACTGAAAAGCTGCAGGTTAGAACTCAGCTAGTGAATGCTATTTGCTGCCAGGTGTGTATCTTGTAGTCTAGCTAACTATTGCAGTGGGTAAACCCTAATTCACCTTCCAGTGCCTTCCCAAATTATCTTTAATTTGGCACTATGCTCTTTCCTCTTGGCATAATACAAGAATATGCTTGTCAGCAGTGAGGTTCCTTACCAGCTGCTTGAGACCTGGTGGCCTGTTAACCTTAAACAGAAAGCTCTTGCAAGTGTGCTTATGTGAAGGTGGGGACCTTTGCTCAAAGGGAGTGGAAGGGGCTTCTGACATTTCCAACAGAAAATACAGTATCATGCTACAACTACATTATAAAATAGCTCATCTCTCATACTTGAAGAGGTCCTGCCTCAATTTTGTAACTGCTTTGGTGCTTGTTGAGCTTGTGCTGAGCTGATTGAGTACACTGACCTTAAAGAGTTGGGTAGCATGAATTTGTACTGACTAAAAGCAGCTTGATCTGAAAACCACACAATGAGAGCCGTGCTGGGAGGAGAAGTCAAGTTGACTACTGGTTGTGTCCTACTGCATAATTTTATGTAGGAGCATTGTTGCACTGATCAGACCCTGATGACAGGGTAAAGCTGTGATAGTCCTCTACCTGTGACTGTTGGAGCATCAGAAGTGGGTAGCATGAAGAGGTGGCTTAACTCTGGACGGTATCTGATGATGAGAGATAGTTTGAGTTTTGTAGCCTTCCAAGTGACTTTATCCCCAGCGATGGATAATGCTCTTTTCGGAATGAGTTGAGGAGAGTTAAAACAAACTCACCTTGCAGGATGGGGAGGAGAAAAGAGAAAAGCAAGTGAGAAATAGAGTTAAAGGGGACTTTATAGGCAAGTTATACCACCCACAGAAGTAGGGCCTTAAAATTGAGTTAGATTCATTGGTGATGGGCTTGATTATTGCTGTACTATTGCTCAGGAGTAGTGGTGCCAGCAATTGATTCCTTTCCCTGTTCTGCAGTGGAAGCTCCTCCTTCTTAGGGTTTAATGGGGTGAAATGGTTGACTGAAGACAACTGAAAAATCCACAAACACTAGACATGCTGGTAATAGATGACTAGCAAGTGTCTAATCGGCCCATTTTTAAGGTAAAAAAAAGGAAAACCGTTTAAGCTATTGGGAAGAAGCAAGATTTCCTTAAGATACTGTCTTAGACTGTTTGTAGGAACAGTAGGAACTTGCTACCACATCAGGAAATACTGTCCAGTTCAGCTGCAGCAATAGACCTCTCAGTCCACTTGTGAGTAGACCTACAAGCAGCTTTACAGCCAGAGTGGTGTAGTCCTGCAGTATAAAAACTGGGAAGAAACTGCTGCTTCTATTAAGGGTCTTTTTCTCATCTCTTACCAGCTGCTAATGAGTTGACCCACTTTCTGGAAAGAGCTTTCCAAGTTATGAGACTGATTTTGAAGGTGTGGAACTGAAAGCTCTCTGGTAAACTTGCATTGTGTCTTTCAAACTACTTTTCCCAGATTCTCTGGTATAAGAATCTGTCTAGCACAGTCAGGTTCCACTTTTAAAATCAAGACTGCTTGTTCATATAGGAACAAAAAATAGACCCAAATAAGCTTTTTAGCAGAATATGATACAGGAAAATAATGTTCAAGCTGTTTGGATCTCTTATCAAGTACTCTTTCTGTTACCACATTGGGTTACAGAATTTGAAATGATCAGTACAAGATCTTGCTATGTTACAGACATCACTGATTCATCTTTAAAAGGCTGTGAGCAAGGAGTAGTCTGACTCAGAATTGTGTTAAGGTTTTATTTGTATTGTATTTCAACAGCTTTATTTGTATTGTATTTCAACATTTTTATTTATACATCTTTACTTGTAGTTTAACAGTTTTATTTGTATTGTACTTCAACACAGTTTTGGCATCCATGTTCATGTGGCATCTTGCTATCTGGCAACAGGAAAATAAAACTTTTTATTTTGAATTATAAAGGGCAACTGTCTTGGGATGGCTGTAAATCCTGATTCTACTATATGGAACTGAAGGTAAGCAGGAGCCATATGAATACATCCTTGTTTCTCTAATGCTTCTTATGAAACACTGAATATTGCTAGGCTTAGCCTAGATTTTAGTGCCTCCTCGTCCCCTTCATCTGTTACTGCACAGCTTTCAGAGAGACCACATGAGGGTTACTCGATCTCATAAGGTGGTTTTGAGCAGTTAGCTAGCCATCCATGGTTTAGAAGAAGGTTTACACATTTTTGTAACAAGATCCATTTCCTAGGCAAGGAGGAAGCTGTACCAAACAGGAGTTTTGCTCTTTTTTTGCCTTTGGAAGGGCAAATTAAATTTCAGCACCTTGGGTAACTTCACCTCTCTTGAAATAATTTTTCCCTCAAACTAACATCAGTGCATTTTTGTCCCTTTAACTTTGTTTTGTTATTGCAGATCTGCAGATTACTGTAAACCTGTTCTGACCATGTCACTGAGACTTAACAGTAGGTGCAGTATTCTCTGAAACTGGAGTATTGGAATGATAAGGAACATACATGTATCTAAGCTTATATTCCTTATTGTAAGGTATGTGAAGGGCAGTGGATTATCCTTACCGTAAGCTGAAGAGGCTGGTTTGAAAGCTAGTAGTGGAGGGACCAGAGAGAATAAATTTCTAGTTATAATGATGGAACCTTCTGATGAGCAGCAAGCTAATGGGGAGCATATATGGCCTTAAGGGATCAAGAGGGCATTTAATGCTGAGATACAGAAAGGAGGCAGTGAGATCAAGCCTTGCAAATAGCTCCATCGAGTCAGGAACAGTTAAATTCCAACCATTAAATTCCAAAAACCATCATCTTGGTCAGTGTCTCCTTTTCTTGGTGTTTCTTATGAGATCTGTAGCTTTTTGCTGACTGAAAGAAACTAAGGTGTTCCTTTTTTTTTTTTTTTTTTTTTTTTTT